>JACSYO010001690.1:290000-340000 GCA_016806645.1 Ophiodon elongatus
AGAGGTATGCGTCTGTTATCGTACATATACAACGGTGTGATCCTGAATGGCAGTAACGTGTTTGTGTGGGACCGAGACACAGAGAGGCAACACACAGTGTGTGCAGGGGTGTTGTGTGCATGCGTGCATGGTATTATAGTTGTGTGTGTGTGTGTGTGTGTGTGTGTTCATGTCCTCTGCTCAGCAGCTGTGTGTTGTGTGGTGTGTATTGCCACTTGGTGCACAATATCCAAATGCTGATGTCATTCTATTCAAAGTAAAAAAGATGTTCCATCTTTGCAGACTAAAACCTGACACAACTGATCACAGACTGACACATTTGGGCAAATAATTATTATTATTGGTGTTGATTAGGCTTTTAGACTTTTGAAGCTTTTAGTTTGAAAGGAACATGTTTTTTCTTTGAATACGATGCTCTGCTGTGTTCTTTACTAAAGTAAAGTACTTTTGGTTTGAACAAGGCGGTTGTTTTGTTGTATTCGCGTGCCTGACTTCCCATGCTTGAATGAAAGGAACGTCAAACCCTACCCAGCATGCACCTGGGGTTTTCTGTTTATTATGTGATCCTGTCTACTTTTCAGGTACCAATGCCACATCCATAGTCAACTGTCTGCAGATACTGGGACAAAGCCTGGATGCCAGGTAAGGAGAGACATGGATTGAGTGTGTGACCTTCTGGAAGTGAACAAAGTCAGCGCTCCCGGCGCTTATGAGTAGCTTTCTCCTGAGCAAACATGGGGTAAATAAGGAGGCCAGCGACACAGAAAAGAGGAATCCCAGAAGGTTCTCCTCCAGAGACTTTCATACACAATAAGTGAAGACTAAACCTTTTTTTGTTTTGTCCCTCAGCAAAACATTGTGTGACCGCCTGGCGAATTTTGCCCTCATTTACACAAAGTCAAACCGGCTCATGCAAACATTCCAACTGAATTGGAATGACAAACGGCAGCTGAACCTGTACACATTTAGACTCGTTGGCCAAATAGTAAGCCACGGCAGGTTCCGGTGATGAATGCTGAGAGCAAGCGCTCGCCTCGGTCCCCGCCTCGGTCCCCGCCTCGGTCCCCGCCTCGGTCCCCGCCTCGGTCCCCGCCTCTACAAAGTTTAGTTTTCAGTGTGTACTCTGCACCTTTCACCTCTCAGGCGAGAGGCATTTTTACTCTAATGGTGAATGAACTGCACTTGCGTACCGCTTTTCTAGTCCCTACTGACCCCTCAAAGCGCCTCGCAACACGAGCCGACATTCACCCATTCACACACGCAGTTCAGGCGTCTCGCTCAAGGGACACTTTGACTCCCTTTATGGAGGATTGAATCAGGAACCCTCGATGGCCGCTCTACCTCCTGAGCCTCTAGTCCAGGGGTGTCAAACATACGGCCCGCGGGCCGGATCAGGCCCGCGAATAGGTTTAATCCGGCCCGCGAGATGATTTTGCGAAGCATAAAATTGAGCTGCAATTTTTCAATGAATGAAACTGCTGTTCTAAATGTGTCCGGTGGGTGTCGCAATAGCAATTCTGTTAAGCAAGCAAACTGTTTATACTGGGGCTGAACAAGTAGGCTACAGCCAGTCCAGAGCTAGCTTGTCATTCTGCCTGACCAATTTGAACATTACGTGCTTTGGCCCCCTCATTGCCCCAAAATGTCTCCGTCAAAAAAGAGAAAAGTAGACGCAGAGTGCAGAGTTTTCCAAGAAAAATGGACATCCTCCTATTTATTCACGGAAGTGAATAAGAAAGCTGTGTGTTTGGTGTGTTCACAGCATGTTTCAGTGCTGAAAGAATATAACCTTCGTTGCCACTATGAGACTATTATGCCATGATTTTATCGGTCCGGCCCACTTGAGAATAGATTTTTCTCCATGTGGCCCCTGAGCTAAAATGAGTTTGACACCCCTGCTCCAGTCTTTCACGTGTGGTAATTGAAGACAAAACTGGAAGTACATCTTCATACAGGGCACATTCGTTACTTTAACTGTACATTGAACCCAGAATTACATAGAAGTTCAGTCATGGATAATTCTCGTCCTAGAAGACAAACCACCAATCACTGTATGGAGGAACTGAGACTGCGGGACTTGTACTCCCAATTTTTCCAAGTACTCCTGCTATTCAACCACATATACATCATACTCTCACATTGATTTCTTTTCAGTTTCTGCATGCTGGCAATGAGACTGACACTAATAGAATCCAAACATTTCACTTCAAAGATATGTGATTGTGTTTGAAAACCTATAAAAGATCAAAAGCAAACCAATCACAGCCTTGAAACTAACTATAACAAATTCTACAAGTCAGAGATTAATTAAAAAAAAAAAAAAAAAAATTCTACTATACTAAATTGTGTGTGTTTTCTGCCACTGTCTATCAAACAAAACAGCTGGTTCTTCTAAAGATAATAATGTGAAATGCATCCCTCCCCATACGTCAGGACGGTGATGAAGACCAGTCTGGAGTCCGTGAAGGCGGCGCTGCGGTTGTTCTTCGACAGTGCAGCAGAAGATCTGGAGAAGACGCAGGAGAACCTGAAGCTCGGCCAGTTCACCCACAGCAGAGAGCAGCCGCGAGGCGTCACCCAGATCATCAACTACACCACCTTCGCCCTGCTGCCCGTCCTCTCCTCCCTGTTTGAACACATCGGACAGAACTTGTTCGGAGAAGACCTCATATGTGCGCACTGACTTGTGGTGATGTGTGATCAGGGCTTTCAAATGTTTTCACCTTGGAGGAGAGAAAATACATGCATTTGCATATCAGTTTAAAAAAAGTTGTATTTGAAGGATAATGGCAGATTTCCTTCAGTAAATAGATTGCTGTTTCATTCACAAACATGTGAATACACTCCATCAAAATGTAAACTGCAAACATTCTTTTTTTGGTAACCTCTCCTCTTCCAGTGGATGATGTCCAGGTTTCCTGCTACAGAATCCTCAACAGCCTCTACTTTCTGGGAACCAACAACACAAAAAAAACAAAAGCATCTATGTAGAGAGGTACAGTATACCCTCCAGTACATACGTGTTCACAGTACAGAACAAAAGTATCTATGTAGAGAGGTACAGTATACCCTCCAGTACATACGTGTTCACAGTACAGAACAAAAGTATCTATGTAGAGAGGTACAGTATACCCTCCAGTACATACGTGTTCATAGTACAGAACAAAAGTATCTATGTAGAGAGGTACAGTATACCCTCCAGTACATACGTGTTCATAGTACAGAACAAAAGTATCTATGTAGAGAGGTACAGTATACTCTCCAGTACATACGTATTCGCAGTACAGAAACCTGCTGCAGTCATGTTCCTTCCCCATGTGTATTTAGGTTTACGTGAATTCACAGAGAACGTCGAGTCCAACTCCAAATCAGCGTAGTTTACTGGGATGTTTCTTTCTGACGTCCATAGGCCACGATGGAGAGTAACATGAGTGCCATAAAAAAAATATAAAATTGTAAAATAATAAGGAAATACACGTGGAATTATAAAGAGGAATAAATTAAAAGAATGTGAAAATGTAAAGACCAAAGAGCTGACCAAAGGCCAACAACACAATTAAAACAAATTTTGAGATCTCTGAACTTTTAGACAAAATTGCTTATTATTGTTGATATTAATTGATCAATGATTTACGATTTATTTAAAAAAAATATATATATATGATTGATAATGAAAACGATAATAATATCCTCTCCTCTCCTCTCCTCTCCTCTCCAGACAGCGTCCAGCAATAGGAAAGTGTTTAGCTGCCTTCTCAGCAGCCTTTCCTGTTGCCTTCCTTGAGCCTCACATCAACAAGTTCAACAGCTTCTCCATCTACAACAGCAAAGGAACCAAAGACAGAACAGGTACTAACGCATGTGGTTTTTATTCCAATGTTTTTTCTGCTCTGTGGATTTAGATTTTACAAATATGATGGGGGTTGAATCCCACCAAGACATATAAGTCCTGAGGTGATTGTATCTTCTGAGAATTACATTCACTCTAAATGCAACCGAGCACTTTGTATGTTACTGTGTGACTCTGTTGTTGCTCCAAGATTCAAATGAGTAATATAGGTGCCGAGGTTACAGATCTGAAGCTGTTAGCTTTGACAGTCTGGTCATTGGCCATCACTACAACCATGAGAGACCTACGGATAACTGTGGATAGATCTCCTCCTTTCTAATGGAGGACAACACAGCACTCTGCAGAAGCTACCAATGACTCAGCAAGTGTTGGAATGGAAATCAGTGCTAACGTTAGCAGGCGGGCTAACTCTGGATTCTGCTTACCGAGGCGAAAAAACAAACGAAACAGCATTCATATGCATTAAAAATGATTATTGAGCTATATATATATATTCATGTTTACATTCATCTTTTAAGTGCATTCTCCTTCTACCTTTCAGCTCTAGATCTTCCAGGGCAGGTGGGGGAGGTTTGTCCTCTGATCCCAAACTTAGAGAAGTGTCTGGAGGAGATCATGGAGTTGGCAGAGTCTGGCATGAGATACACTCAGATGCCCCATGTCATGGAGGTGGGATATATTGCTAACTGACATGCTTGGGTCTGTTGTACCATGTGACATGTTCAGCACTACTTTGGTCTGTTTTGGTAAGGAAGTAAAATAAACTAAAAACAAAATGTGAAATTATAACATGCGTCCGCCACTTTTTCAGTGGGGGCGCGGCACCTTGAGGCCGGAGCACCATTTTCCGGAAGTGCCGAAAAATGAATTTCCTCAAATGGCCACTTGAGGCTGGCTCTAAAAGCGAGTCAATCCCTGTTGACCCCTGTGTTAAAATGCCCAATTTTACAGCAGGAATAAACGGTTACCATACCAGTACATTTGCATTACCCTCATTCCCACAATATCCAACGTTCTGATATTACATGTTTATATGCATGTAATCCTCTATATTCCTTGTAAATTTGATTTGTTTTTCCTTTTCATGTCATTATTTACTGTTACTTTTTCTATAGTTTGTTCTATCTTATTGCCTATTTTATTGTTCATATTGTATTCTGATTTGAATATTTAGTATTATCTCTTGATCGGTAAACCTGAAGTATGTGTGTTTCCTTCCACTGTAGGTGGTGTTGCCGATGTTGTGCAGCTACATGTCTCACTGGTGGGAACATGGACCAGAGAGCAACCCAGACCAAGCCGACGGCTGCTGTACCTCTGTGACTTCTGAACACATGAACACTCTGCTGGGAAACATTCTCAAGATCATCTACAACAACCTGGGAATAGATGAAGGAGCCTGGATGAAAAGACTAGCTGGTGAACATGGCAATCTCTGTGACTGGTCCCCAGTATCTCTCTCACTCTCACCTATGTCCCTCCACATATGTTTACCATCAAATGTGCTTCACAAATAATGATAATGCAATGACTTAAAATTGTATTTATAGGGCTTTTCACACAGTGCTTAGCCCCAGGCTAAGTGAGCCGTTAGCCTGGGCCAAAGGAAACTGTCACACCAGCATAATCCTGGCACGTTCCAAAGTGGGCTAACTCCGACTTAAGCCCAGGGCTCGCTGGCCCTTAGCCCTGGGCTAAGAGAGTATGCAATGTGAAAAAGCCATTGTTAAGTAACAGTAAGGATTCCCAGAAAGCTATTCTATTGACATGCAATTTTAAAACATGCATTTAATGGACATATTCACGCTTTTGTTTCAATATGTTTGTTTGTCTGGTTTTAAATCTAATTCCAGGCAGCTTTACAAGATTCTAAAAAGTTTGGAATCGCCGCCATCTGACAGTCACCTCAACATATATACACACACACACACACACACACACACACTGGCACTGAATCAAACTAAACACAATTTACGCAAACTGAACAACGAAGCTAAAAGCAACATCTTTGTCCGATGCTCAATCGTTAAACCCCAATCTCTGTCCCCGCTTTAGTCTTCTCTCAGCCAATCATCAGCAAGGCCAAAGCCCAGCTGCTCAAGACCCACTTCCTGCCTTTGATGGAGAAACTCAAAAAAGTGAGTCTCGTCATTTAATCACGTAATATGGATTGTTTTGTAGTTCATCAGCATATTGGTGGACATTCAGCATACTCGTATACACATGTAACACGGCCCTGAGCGATCGGACGTGTGCAAGCAAAGGGTTCAATACTTTGACGGTGAGTTTGTAAATCTAATGCAGCGTTTATTTGCAAAGTGGGATTATAGTATAATTACTACTAAGATCACAATGTGATTTGTGTTCAGATTAAGAGAAAGCGGTCTGTTACTGTGTTCTGCAGAAGGCAGCCGTTGTGCTGATGGATGAGGAACACAGCAAGGCGGAGGGGAGGGGAGAGATGTCAGAGACGGAGCTTCTCATCATGGACCAGTTCACCATACTGGTCCGAGACCTGTATGCCTTCTACCCTCTGCTGATACGATTTGTTGACTACAACAGGTACACGCCGCTGATTTGATGGCTCCAGCGCTTCTCTACTTAAACCCGAGCATTTTTTCTGAAATGGCAAATATAACCTACATCACTTTCGGGTGTGACGAATTACAACAATGTGATTCTTGCCTCTAAGCTTGTCCTGCAGATGCTCTGTATAACTTAAACGAAGCTGCATATGTGCTGTATTTTGGAGAAAGGATGACGGATGTGCACATCAACAGTCGGTGTCGACAACATGAGTGCTTTGTTATGCTTAAAGGGACCCTGTGGAGTTTTCTTGGAAACAAACATGCGTTTCCATTCAGTGTTACTCACCTCACCACACCGTGTGTATCCTTGAGCTCTGACAAACATGCGTTTCCATCCTCATTAAACATTTGTGATTTCAGTATAGTTACTACAAGGAACTTTTATCTGGTTGTGAAACAGTCTCAATGTAATACTGATGCCTCTATATGACCTAATTAAGCAAGTGTAAGCATACGGACTCAGATCCGGCTCCCCCTCCGGTCTGCTGATCCAGATGGGACTGGCCTAATGCAAGGTGGTGGTCAGGAGGAGCTTTCACGTTGTCCAGGATGACCTGCACATAGTTTTGGCAGGAAGTTCCACTGCGTGTGCCGGAGCACCGAGAGAAGCTGCAGCGGGGCAGCAGGGTCCGTCTGCGGCTGCAGGACCTGGAGCTCACACTTCCTGGGGGCCAACACCAACACCGCGCTCCTGTAGGTCCCAGGACGTATTGCTGAGCGCGCTGGAGGGAACAGAGGAACGGAAGGGCCAGAACCAGGACTGAGCGGGGAAGACCTTTAGACCCTGCTGCCCTAAAATGAGAGGTTTTCAAAAGGGAGTCTGGCAACTGTAGATCTTTACAACACAAGGCGGTGGTGCTCAAGGAAACACTACTGCTTTTGTCCACAGGGGCCGCCAAAATCCTTACAAAATGAAAGCTCCTTGTAGTAACTTTAAATATTTGAAGTCCTGCATTGTTTACATCCATGTGTACTAGCTTGCAGTCTTCTTCTTCCTTGACTTTGTGGGCACATTGATGCATATCTTGGCATGTTACCACCTCCTCCATAGCACTACTAGAGGTCTAAAACTCCACAGGGAACTTTTAAGTAGTGCCACTATCACTAAACTGCCTTGGTGTACTGACAGGGCCAGATGGCTGAAAGAGTCCAACCCAGGGGCCGAAGAGCTGTTCCGCATGGTGGCAGAGGTTTTCATCTTCTGGGCCAAGTCTCATGTAAGCAAATCACTGCATTACATGCTGCTGGTTTAAAATGTCACAGTGAGAGTTAGTCAAGGGAGCGCTATACAAGATCTAATGATATTGGTGTTATTGTTATTTTTGATAAATAATACTGAATCAAATGACTCCCTACAAAGCACTGGTTGTGCTGCTGATCCCACTGAGAATCACCAGTCCAGTCTGCAGCTCAATGGAGCCATTGGATAAATGTGGAACTGCAAACTACACATTCTCTCTGGGCTCAGAAAAACATAACCTGAAATCTCAATTTGAATCATTACATCCAACATAGTTTGTAAGTCTTATGAATTATAAATATTATTATTAAGAGTCTACAGCCAAGCTCGCAGCTTGACCATGCTAACATGCGGATGTTTAGCAGATACAGTGTTCATAATGTTCACCATCTTAGCTTAGGGTGTTTGAATGCTATTTAGCCCTGAACACTAAGTACAGCTGAGGCTGATTTGTTTTGTCTGGACCGAAGTGGTCGCCCAACCGACCGACAGGATGTCGGACATTGCCGCCACTAAAAATGACCTAATGTATATTTGGGTATAAAATATTTAGATAAGGAGTTGTCACTGAACCCTCACAGTGTATTTACATATCTGACCTTGTGATCAGCCCGAGCTGTCTGAAGCTAATACCAGACAGCACAACAGTGTGAGCGCAGAGTGACGAATGGTGTCATCTTTCTGCAGAACTTCAAGAGAGAAGAGCAGAACTTTGTGGTCCAGAACGAAATCAACAACATGTCCTTCCTCATCACTGACACCAAGTGTAAGATGTCTAAGGTAAGGACACATGGATCGGAGGAGCGAATCAAGGGTTACCATGTCAGAGGTGTCCTGTGAATCGCTTGTTACGTGTGTGTGTGTGTGTGTGTGTGTGTGTGTGTGTGTGTGTGTGTGTGTTAAAGCATTATTAAATATAAAGAATAACATAACACACACTTAATAGACCTGTGTCTGCATTTCTTTGCCTCAGGGGATAGTTTCAGACCAGGAGAGGAAGAAGATGAAGAGGAAGGGAGATCGATACACGATGCAGACGAGTCTTATCGTTGCTACCCTGAAGCGCCTGCTTCCTGTTGGACTCAACATCTGTGCCCCCGGAGAACAAGAGCTCATCGCACTGGCGAAGAACCGCTTCACGCAGGTAGGAGAACGATGTCTACTATTATTAAATAGTATAAAATGGCTTTCTGACACGGCAGGAGACACGGGGTAATATGAAAGACTTATCTTGCATACTACAACATTACTGTGTATAACAACCCTCACTTGGATTCCAGGTCAAACGGTCGCTTCAATTTTCAAGTCACATGATACGCCAAAACAGCCGAGTGGGTATAAGATAACAAGATAAAGAATAAATTAGTTTTTCAGTTTCAGTACCAAAAATAATTTATTGGCAATAAATGTTGGTAAGCCGATGGAAAATCTCCATTTACACAATAACTCCTCCAGTATTGAACTCTTATTGCTTTTAGCTTTGGTTCACTAGAGCTTTCATAGACTGAGCAGTGCAAATATCTTGCTGCTCGAAATGAAACTTAGAAGAAGCTGTCAGTGCTGTAGCTCAGTCAGCGGGTGGAGCGCTGGGATCTGTTCTGAACAAACTTAAATAACGTGGTAATCTGGGACCCATTACATATTCACAACTCTATAACTCGTGTGTGTGTTCTGTGTCTGACTATGCGTCGGGCGTTCGGGGTTTCTGTGACCACACAAGTCGTAACACTGAGCGTCACAGAGCTATTCAATCCTTCTCCGGAGTTCACAAATTTACTTCACAAGTGTCAAATGCTTCGACTCTGGAACGGACCAACTAAAAAGATATTCAATTGGGACGTTTGGCAACGCTATCCCCGGGCTAAGGATTTGAAATTCCTGTTTCAAATGAACAATTTGTCATCCATTTTCCACAAGAGGTTACTTTGTGATATTCAGCAGATTAGGAACAAAAGGATTCTCATGCATCGAGAAAAATGCTCTATTGATATATGGTGTGAACAGAAGTTACAAACATATTGTCTGATTAACTACAGTGCAGAACTTCATGTGAAATATAAGACAAAGGTGTTATGTTACTCCAGAGGAGGACAGACTTGTATTGTTGTGTTTCCTATAGCTCAAAGGTGAAATTGAGAATGAACTGCAATTTTAGTTTTACTGTCCTATCTACAAGGACATAAGGGATGTACCCTTTAGGAAAATTACCTCCGTTTATGTTGATTTATTTTGGCTGAAGCAGATTTTATTTGCCAAGGGAAGGCAGAATATTTAGTTTTGTAATTGAATGAAATGTTTAACCACTGCCGCTGTATCTTTGGTGTCGAGGGTTGGGCATGTTGTGTGCATGACACGAAAATAAAGAAATCAATCAGAGCCTACCCAAAATAAACATGAATCTATCATGTTGACACTAATTGTAAAATACTTGGCCTGCTGATCATTATCTGTATACAATAGCTAGAATAAGTTGCTTTGGTGAGAGAGAGAGGCCCACGTTTCTTTCTACGGTGGCAAGATTATTTTTTCTTCTCTTCTTCGGTCAGAGGCAGTTGTAGCCCCGTGTCTCTCTCTCTCTGTCTCTCTGTCTCTCTGTCTCTGTCTCTCTCTCTCTCTCTCTCTCTCTCTCTCTCTCTCTCTCTCTCTCTCTCCTCTCTGTCTCTCTCTTTGTCTCTCTCTCTCTGTCTCTCTGTCTCTCTGTCTCTGTCTCTCTCTCTCTCTCTCTCTCTCTCTCTCTCTCTCTCTCTCTCTCTCTCTCTCTCCCTCCATCTACTGTGACAAACTTTCTGAACTGTCGGTTCATTAAATCCTCGCAGCCATCTGAAGGCAGCAGGACACATATGTCGATAAATCTGCAGCCTCTGATCCGAGAAGTGCAAGCCTCAGAGCGTAGAGCCATTTCTCACGGCCGTCCACTGTGTTTAAATCATGTTTAAAAATGACAGCAGGCTGCTAGAGAATAACACACAGCCTTACGTGCATCACACCAGTCGCCAATAATACTGCTTTTATGGAAATCTCTCAATGGCTTAGCCTTAAAATATTTGGCCGGCACGCTTGTATAGATGCGTTTGTATAGATGTTCACACTTTCTTTCATTCAGTTTTTTTAAAGTTATTTTCAATTCCTGTAGCATTTTAAATATCTGTAAAGCACCTTGACACACTGCCTGGTGTATAAATTGTGCCGATAAGTCTGTTATTGAATTGTTACCTTTTGTCTAATGCATTCACTCTGTTCACAGAAAGACACAGAGGGAGAAGTTCGAGAAATCATCAGGAACAATCTCCATTTACAAGGAAAGGTAAGAATACTTTGAGCTTGTATTTAACAGAGTCACGGTACTGCCAGAATATTTGGGATGAGCTGAACATGACGTCATGCTTTATATTCAGGCAACAGAGGAATGGATAAGGTTTCGTAGGGGATAGTCTGAAAGGTAACAGCTCCAACATTATTTGGTTCCAGCTCAAATTCACCACATACAATTGACCTGAGTGCTCGTAGAAGTGCACAGCTGAGTTATTATCGTAAACTAAAGCTGAAATGAGAATAAGCATAAAAGAAATATTGTTGAAGCTCAAACTAAATAAAAATATGTCCTTTTAAGAAAATCATAACCCATATCGCCTGGTTAAAAAAATGAATAAAAGCGAAATACAAATGAACCGTAATTCATTTCAGTTTTATATCACTACCAAATTCCGTTGATTATCGTGACGTTGAACCACAGAAACTGAACTTAAACTTCCAGGAGACGCCGCTATGCCGCAACTGCTATGCAATAAATCGAAGGTTACGGATGTAACTATGGTTCTATGAATCCTGGATGACCACCAGAGGCAGTGCTGACCACTGGATATCTTCAGTCTCGCACACACTCAGGTCGAGTCTTTATATCAACAAAGTCACGTGTGACTGACACTGGAACTTAAACCCGGCTGGGGTCATCCGAGGTCACACGTGACTTTGTTGATATAAAGACTCGACCTGAGTGTGTGCGAGACGGAAGATATCCAGTGGTAAGCACTGCCTCTGGTGGTCAGTAAGGATGAAATGGAACCCTGTGGTTCTTCACATGCAGTCTGATGACAGGAACAAATACAATTTAAATATTGTAGTAGCTGAGCTCTAGCGTAAGCATATTCAAGTTGATTCCCAGATTCCCAGACACAGTTCTCCAACCATATACCTGGGACTTAAAACAGGCTTAAACTAACTATGAAAACTAAACCTTTCTGAAAAATGTAAACGTAAAACTTGTAGACTCACTCTGAAAATGAACTTCAACTGAAATGACATTAAAGAGTCAAAACTTAAATCACATAAAAACAAATTTAAAATCCCAAACCGCTCCTACTCTTAGTGCCTCAACACACATTTTAACGCGTGTCCTCAGTGTGTTTGTGAACTGTACGTGTGTGTCTTGTACAGCTGGAGGACCCGGCTATTCGTTGGCAGATGGCTCTGTACAGAGACCTCCCGAATCACTACGAGGACACCTCGGACCCAGTGAAGACTGTGGAGAGAGTCCTGGAGATCGCTCACGTCCTCTTCCACTTAGAACAGGTGTGTAAGTGTGTGTGTGTTGTTGTTGATGACGCAGAGCAGACGACATCTGAAATATTGCATTTCAATAGTTTAGAGAGTGCAGGCATTGGAGCTATCCATAGGGTATCCACAGTTCTGTATCGTCGTATTTGGGTTGATTTACTGCATCTTTGTGCCAACTTCATGAAGAGAAGCTGGCCTGCAGTCTCCTCGTAGAAGAGCTGATGTGATTGGCCATTGTTAAAAAAACTTCAAAAATAGACACGAGCATGTCTGTTGTTTTGAAGACGGTGACGTACTGAATGAATGCACGTCTCTAAGCCGTTGTCGGATTATGGCGTTCTGCCTCCCAGGCGGTAGAGAGTTGTGAACTGAGTGGTTCAGTTTGTGTGTTCAGGTTGAACATCCTCAGCGCAGCAAGAAGGCCGTGTGGCACAAACTGCTGTCCAAACAGAGGAAGAGAGCCGTGGTTGCGTGCTTCAGGATGGCACCGCTCTATAACTTGCCCAGGTACGTTGTGTGTGTGTGTGTGTGTGTGTGTGTGTACCGTACATCTGGCGTATCTTGTAGGAAGGTTTGTACTCCTGCTGTGTCTCTCCCAAACTAGGCACCGGGCTGTCAACTTGTTCCTGCAGGGCTACGAGAAGTCCTGGATCGAGGCAGAGGAACACTACTTTGAAGATAAACTCATAGAGGACCTCGCTGTGAGTTCACTTCTGTGTGAATGTAAAACAGATGGAATTATACTCTTGATTAGATGAACACAACCCAAATTAAGAGTTTCATTATGTTGTGTCCGTGGCCCGAGAAAAGGTCCAGCAGTATTGGAGAACATGAGCTACTCTCTCTCAAAGCCGGAAACCAGAGAAGGAAGTATAAATGACGATGATGTCATTGGGTATAAAGTGTGGAGCTGTTCCATCGACAATGAATGGGAGACTGTATTTGTTTCCTTTTTTTGGGGTTTTTTACTCAAATGAGCTTTATCTATTGAAGTGTTCTCTGTTGTGAAACTGAAGATGTACCCAGATACTCAGGGCTCACTCAGTGTCATCTAGAGCATCTTTCCCAATTGACAAACCCCAAGTCCTGCCCCCCCTTAGTTACTGTTGCTAGGCCGTACAAGCTTGTCAAAAAGAAATACGGCGACGCTGGTAGATGCAAAATAACTTCAAGAAGCCGACAGCAAGTACTCGAGTATGAGGGTATATTTTACAATGATAAACTCCTGTGAAAGTGAATGTATGTTCATTTTTAGAAACCAGGTGACAAGGAGCCATCGGAGGAAGAGGAGGGGGTGAAACGCATCGATCCACTTCACCAGCTCATTCAACTGTTCAGCAGAACAGCCCTCACAGAGAAGTGGTGGGTTGTGGTAGATATGCCGTATGTAAGATACCAGGCTCCACCGAAGGTTTCATAAGTAATAGTTCACATGGCAGAAAACCGCATTCTTACACTTCCAGTAAAACAAAGGCCGTCTTCTGTCTGGGTAGTCATACCAAACATGTGATGGTGTTGCTAATGTGTGTTTGTGTGTGTTCCAGTAAACTGGATGAGGATATTCTCTACATGGCTTATGCCGACATCATGGCTAAGGTAAAAGTGATGATGATGATGATGATGATGATTCCTCCTCGTGCAACATATTATCCCTCTGCTGTCCACATGCAACTCTCATTTGTATCACTCTTCGCTCCCTCAGAGTTGCCACGACGAGGAAGATGAGGATGGAGAGGAAGTAAAGAGCTTCGAGGTATGTCGGTCGGTCACTCACTTCTGTCCACCCGTCGGTCGCCGCGGCGACCTCGGCCGTAAACGGGCATGCTGCTGACATGTGTCTGGCTTTGTCTCGTGAATAGGAGAAGGAGATGGAGAAGCAGAAGCTGTTGTACCAGCAGGCTCGGCTGCATGACCGCGGAGCTGCTGAGATGGTGCTGCAAACCATCAGCGCTAGCAAAGGTTGGTTTTTATGCACTCATTGCAGTGCACAAATTAAAAATATTGATTTCCCACAATCAACCAGCATTCATTTACGTCTATTGACTATGCAAACTTTGATTAGACAACTTGAACAAACATATCTCTGCAGGATTAATGATGATGACTAACCAGTGAGACTGTTAATGATTCACTGAATGGTCCGTAATACATTTTTCAGGACTTTGACATTTGAGCTGAAATGTTATTTAAGAATAGAGAGTGATTGTATTGCTGTATGTTTAAGTCGTCACTGCATGAGAGTGGGTGCTAAGTTATTAAATGTAAAAGTGCATTGATTGTTGAGTGAGACAGGGGCTTTGGAATGACCCCCCGCCCTGGTAGATGAACTTGTCCTCTCTGTGTGTGGTTCCTCTTCACAAGGTGAGATGGGTCCCATGGTGGCCTCTACTCTGAAGCTGGGCATAGCTATTCTCAATGGAGGAAACTCGACTGTGCAGCAGGTATCTCAGCGTTCGATAAGACCAGTTGTATAGTTCATATCATCGTGTCCACCCCCTGTCGTGGTTCCGAAGCAGAATTTGGTCCAAAATATAACTCGGCTGTCCCGTTGTCCTAAGTGGTCTTTGTTCTCTGTGTCTTTGACAGAAAATGTTGGATTATCTGAAAGACAAAAAGGACGTGGGCTTTTTTCAGAGTCTGGCTGGTCTGATGCAGTCATGCAGGTATCTCTACGAACTCTTCCTGTTTTCAGGACTGAAACACATATACGTACAATGTATCCACACCCCAGGTGGGTCGGTTAATGGGTTCTGACTGAGTGCTTTTGACGTATGTTTAGCCACCCACTCGTGATTTTTTTTAATTTGTCTTTAAAAAGGCGGCTACCGACAAGTGACTAAATAAGACTAATAACTGCCATCACGCCAACTACTCCGCCTCGTCGTGTTTGTAAGTTTTTAGGAATGAGATGTTGTATAAATCAGGCTATGAATGATATACAATAATAATAATAATAATAATAATACATTTATTTAAATAGCACCTTTTAAAAACAGAGTGCTCTGACGGACAAAGCAGCAAAAGTAAGGCAATAAAACAACAGAAAGCTCAACAGTGAGGCCAAACAAAGCAAGACAATTAAGGTAATACAATAGATAAAACAAAAAAGCAATCGATACAATAAAAATAAATAAATAATTCAAATAATATAGATCAAATAATTTAGTAAAATCAAAAATCAAAAGTAATAAAGCGACGACATCACATAAACGCCAGTCTGTAAAAGTGGGTTTTAAGAAGTCATTTAAAAGAGATTACTGATTCAGTGAGCCTCATCTCCTCAGGCAGTGAAAACCTTCAGAATATTGATAAGAATGAAAGTGGAAGGTTTGGGGAATGTAAGAGCTACTGAAGTGGAGATTTCTGGCTCAGTCTGAGAAAAAAACTAGAAAAACAGCCTTTAAAGATGTATTTTGTAAAATGACATACATTTTGATGACATTAGGACTATTATTGTTTTGTATTATTTGTTTTCTGAAATTTGTGTTTAAGTATGGAAATAGGGCATTATCTAATGGTAACTTTTGGTGAATTTAGGAGAAATCTACAGATGCAAATAGACAAAGAAAAAGACCTGGATGTGTATTTTGGATGTTTTTCTTACCACTAGTCTAAAAGAAGACATGTTATAGAAAGCATCAACAAAAATGTAATTAAGTATTCCTCCAAGGAGGCACTTTGGGAACTCAGCCATATCTTCATCACTTAGCTTGGTATGGTCATTAGTGTTTACTAATGTACACACACCAACATCTTTATTTCTTCTTGCACTGAATCTACGTCATCTCAGGAAGGTGGGTGAGGTGCTCTTATTTGTTACAAAACAACTTCAATATTTTAACCGAACAGATTCAAATGTCACATTAAAATGACATTTTCAGATGGTGCTCTGGACAAAGGTGAATTCGGGTTTTTACGTACATTAGTTAACGGAAAAAGTGCTAAGCCGCTGTCCAAGGTTGGAGGGCGGGAGGACGGTCAATGAGGAGAGCACAAAATAAACGAGATCCACGATACGTTTGTCTTTGTTTCAGTGTTCTGGATCTAAATGCATTTGAGAGGCAGAACAAAGCTGAAGGACTGGGGATGGTGACAGAGGAGGGGTCAGGTAAGCTTCACTACTCTCATCTAAAGGTCATAGCAATAGAAAGAAAAGGTTTTCTGAATCGGAGATTGGTGTTCACTGACAACATGTGGTCTGTTGTTATAAAAAATGCTTTTCTTCACCAGATACAGGTCAAATTCATAAATGTCCCTTTAATTAACCTAAAGATTGTACAATTAAACCGACATGCAAAAATCACTGCTTGCTGAAACCATTGGTTTAGTAGAGGAATGCTAACTCTAATGTAGCAGAAGGGAAACATGTTTCTTCCACCTTTTGAAAATCTTCCCCAAGAAGAAATTGAAAGCATTTACATTTTTAAAAAGTCTTTGTTTTATCCTTGTCAAACCATTTTTCTTTATCCTGTCATCACTTTGGTTGAGCGATTTGATGATTTTTATCAAGTGGTAATGCAGTACGATCTGTTTTTTATATGCATTATCAAATGTGATTTACTAGTGTACATGTGTACGTGCTTATGATTTGCCTGTTACATCTTCTCTGTGTGTATGCATCCGTTACAATCATCCTTTAGATTGCATACTGATACTTTTCAAAATTCAGATCTCAAATTGTCAAAACAAATTCTCCTTTGTTTTACTATTTTGTTGCACTAGATTTTGAAATACAGTTGTAACTACCAGATGATAATAGGTAATTATGAGGTATTAATGTTGCATAGGTTGCTGCATAAATTATTATCATGTTACAATAGGTGCAGACATAGTTTGTTTTAAGTAGTTTCTGGTATTATTATAAGGTAAATACATGTAGTTATTCTGTTACAGTATGACATTTCTGACTTCCTGTCACTCTTCCATTCCGCCTCACTTAGACATAAATATTTGAATCCCCACGTTTGCAGAGCTTGGGGTCCTGAAATGTGTGTCACATGCATCATTGAACAAATCATCCATATTGTATAAGAGACTGGTCATCAGAATAAAAACAACCACTTTGAGTGTTCAAATGCTTAAAATGACCCGCTGGATGGTTACAATATCCAGTTTGCAGTTGTGCATTTAATGTCTCTTTTCTCCATGTAGCAAAAGTAGGAATAGCGTGATGTTATCATCCCACCATTAAACCTCCCTGGCAGGAGCTCATAATTCATGTTTGGGAGCACAGACTTTGCACTTTAGAGTGTTTGACTTTCCTTCAAAAAGTCAAAGTTGGTTTCTTCAAACCATGAAGGTGATCTCCCCTCAAACCTGAACCACGACCGCCTGTTTTTCTAACTTTGTTAACGTTCAAGCTCAGAACCCATCGGCTATCGGTCCAGCGATGAATTAGCCTCTGCGGGCAGCTGCCAATATTTCTAAAACTTGTTTTTCCTTGCAGTCCGATGAACAACTTTAGACACAACACTGGAGTTTGACTTGAGACGACGTCTCCATTATGATTCTCACAAGAAGCCAGTTTACCAACTAATTTAAGCAAACAAAAAAAGCTAAATTGTCATTAGACGTTAGCCGGTGGGTTCTCAGATTGCAGTTTTAGCCAATTTCTCCCGCTCTTTTGCTCTCCACATGGACTGTTTACCTGCTCACACTTTTTTACTTGCTAGTCAATTAAGTCAGTTATGACCTAATCTTCATAAACAGACTCTACATTCATATGCAGAACATTTGAGTGGGCTTTGGTTGCATGCGGGTCAACAGTCCGTGTGGGGAGCAAAAGAGGAAGGCCATTCACGACGAGTCATTAACTACTCCCAATAACAATGATCAGTTCTCCTCTAAAAGGTCTCGAGTACAACAACTAAAGAGTTAACTAATGTAGGCGGGATCCACCTGGGGGTAGGTGAAATAGCAGAGTCCTCGATTGGCTCTGAGAGGCTGTTTACAAATGAGCCACGATCTGATTGGACTAAACTCCCAGCAGGCTTATCTGAGCTGGAGAAACTGTCTGACTGCAGTAACAACACGGCTACTTTCTCAATAGCGATAGCTACAACTCGAGATAAGTCTGCAATTAGTCTACAGCAACGCACGGTGTTGACTAGTGGTTTTGATAGTCGACTTGTAGACTATTCGGTGAAACCCATAAAAGGAGGCGGAACGGCTTAGCCAAAATACAATCTGGGAACTCACCTGTTATTGTCTGACGATGATTTTGCTATTTGTTGGTTCAAAAAGACAATCCGGTCATTGACATCGTCTCTCAACTCCAACTCCAGTCTCGTGTGTCAAATTGCTAATCAGTAAACCGTTTACTGGTGAACGGAAGAGGAAGTCTTGGCCCGGATATCTGCTGGTTACACGGGAACCCCAAAAAAATAGCCCCTCGCGTCCGGAGGTTAACCTTTTTGTCAGACCAATAGCCAATGGGTTCCTAGATAGGTTATGACTTAATATCTGAATTATAACTTATAGATATACTTTTTGGGGATTATTTTTTAAATATCTTTTATCTTTATTTGTCTCTTATCTTTGTTCAGTTTATGTGTCCTGGGTTCTTTGAAGTTTTAGTCTCAGAAGTCTCTGTGCTAGTTGATTACTGGTTTTTAGTAGTCACTACAGACAATTAACACTTTGCTCGAATGATTGCTGCATATTATCATAAGGCATAAGTTTTCAATGTTTTTGTATGATCAGAATGAAGAAAATAATACTTTCTAAACCAGTAATTACTAAAACTGACAGTATTAATCATTATTGCACCTGTTGTAGCATGAAGTTATTGCACAGCTGATATGGTTTTTGTACTCATAATTTCCTCATTATTGTCTTGTAAATAGAAAGTAATCACATTAACTAGCTTTTTAAAAGGTCTTATTAACTAAACAGGATCACTGTGAGTTCACAATCGAAAAATACATAAATCACAAAGGCTTAGAATTACATATATTTTTGAACTGTTCTTTTAGATTCTTTTTTGAGTTCTACTGAGCTCGACAGGTTTTTTGTCAACACATCCTTTTTTTCCATGTTGACCAAACAACCAAAATTCGGATATTTTTTTACAGCTCTTTTCCCTATATGTAATCGTTTTCTTTGTTTCTTTCTTTGTTTCTTACTTTCTTTCTCTCTTTCTTTCTTCCCCCTGTTTTCCTTTTCTCATTTTGGTTTACTGCACTTTCTTCCCTTCCTCAGTCATCACTCATGAGCGTGGTAATTATGCCTTCTGCCATTTCCTTGTGTGTTGGTTGGTCTCTCTCTCTTTCACGCTCTCTCTCTCTTTCACTACGGTCGGTTATTTGTTGTGTCAGTTCTGTCCAGGTCCTGAGTGTAGACCTTCAAACTTCGTCCTTAACCTGCTCCGGGCTTTTTTTTTTATCTCGGCCAATTCTAACTAGTTATACTATGTAAAGTCTTAGTCCACTTCTGAATTTTGACGTAAAATGTGTTACGTCTTCCTCTTCCCCAAAAACCACGAACTGATGATGATTATGATGACTTCTTCTGGAATACACCATATAGATGTTAAGATTAAAAATTCCAGACATATCCAGGCAGAAGTAGTAGAAGTGTAGCTAGGGCCATCTAAAACACAACCCATGTTTGCCTCCCTCTCAGGATTTGTACAGTATCTGGCACATTCTAAATATTACTAATATTTACCATCCTCCACCCCTACCCTCACGGCCATGTAGACAACCTACAGTCAGCTGGTTGTTGTGTCTTAGTAATGGAGATGGTTATTGTGCTGGTTGTTATCTGTTGTGAAGTGTACAATCCCATCTGTGTTCTCAGTGTCTATCCCTGTCCTTTCCTGACTCACTCTCTTAGGGCTGCAATTAATACAAAAATTCCCCAATCAGCCAACCAAAATTATAGATTAATAATTAAAACTGTACTCATCAATATATTAATTATTTTCTCAAGAGTTGGTGGAGACCAAACACAGAGCTAATAAGGAAGAAAATATTGGAGTTACACTTGCAGATTGGACACAAACACAACTCCACATGAAGGCTAATGTTAACGCGTAATTGGGAACTTTATTTTCCTACATGGGTCAGCTGAAGGGTGGTAGATGGGTCAAACAAACACAGGACTTTCACCCAGGATACTGCTGTTGTGGTCCTGTGGGAAACAAAAAGTAAAAGTTCACAATGTTACATTTGTTATGTAACTTTGCGAAATAAAGTCTGCTAAGGCAGTTATTTATTTATGCTATTTAAATTTTTAAGGTTGTTACGTTACACTATTTCTTTTTTCTAACCTTAACCAAGTAGTTTTGTTTCACAACATACTGTACAGTTTGCAAAAATGTACTTTGCCAATTTACACAAGGATGAATACAAGCTTGTCATACACTCAGTTTCCAATTTATTAGATACCCATGGCTTAAGATGGCACAGTTGAATCGGTCCAAATCCTCACTCTGTGAAGGTTGTAATCTTCAGTTTATAACTTTTCAGAGCGACGTTGCTTCCTGTTGCCAAGGATATTGTTTGTGGTGCTGTTGAAATGTCTTGCATTATGCAGAGACCTATTATTGCCTCATTGATGTAAATGGAGTAGACAAAAAAATATGAATATGATTTATTCTGGCCAGACCAGAAGAATTAGAGAATTCAGTATTAGGACAAACAAAATCACCAAAAAAAAATGTCAACAGTTTTAAGAACAGTGTCATGTTAAAGGCTGTATATTCTTGATGAACAATTTAAAAGTATTTCATATTTATATTCATCTGCAAAAAAAAAAAAAATAATAATTCAGATTCCAAGTCAGTGGTTGCAGCCTGATTGTTTTTCATCTCTCACCTTTTCATCCTGTCTGTTTGGTCTACCTCTCCTCATTTTCTCTGTGTTGCAATTTGGACTGTACAGTGGCTGTCTTTGGCCATGCTGCTCTGTGAGTGGAGGGGCGGGGGGCTGAACTCTGATCCTTTTCTCCTTCCTTCCTTCCTCCCTTTCTCTCTGTTTATTGGCTGAGCTGTGGTCTGTAGTCAGTGTACGTGTCCTTCATGACTGTTTTGAGAAAAGATCATTTGAATAACCAGTCCTTATTTCATTATTTTATGTTGTGACTTATTTCCCTCCAGTATTGTATTTTAAATTAATGATTTGGTTGTAATTGTAGTCTTGCATTATACTGTGTATAGTTTTAAAACCTTACGTTTTTGACTGAAAATTTGACGTGCATTTATTGTACACCACATCCTTAGCTTGTCTTTTTTTAAAATATAATTCTATTTATAGTACTTGTTAAGATATTAGGAAATGTTTATATGGTCTCATAATTTTTTCAGCTGTGAAAAATATATTCCCCTCATCTGGTTTATCACCGTGTTGGAAATAAGCCTGAAAGTGCCTTCACACAATCACTTAATAGTGTTTTCAGCTGATTCTTACAATTTTAGAAACAAATTAAGTATCATTGAAAAATCATTAGATATCTTTTTATCATAAGAAATACAGTGTTACTCACTATTTTTATAGAAAACTCTATTGGAGTCCAAAGAGAAGTACTTTCAGGTGACCTCTGAAAGGTCCCAGAAGACCATCGGAGGACTCAGGAGGGAGGCCCAGACTGTTTTAACACCGGCTTCGACCGTCACTAGCCGAATGAATGGGAGTCTTCAGTGTTCATCAGCCTCATAGATGGGTTAGAAAACACCAATCAGTAGGTTCAGAAGGCAGTTATCTATTCAAATGGTTGATCACCGATACAAATACAAAAAGACAAAGACGATCTCCAGTGGCTGTAGTAATTATGACGGCGCAAAGGAGGGGACAAAGTACAAAGGGCGTCAAAGTTCGCATAAGAAGGTAGAAGGTAGAAGGTATCTGCAGTCTAACCAAGGGTTCTAATCCTCACCAAGTAGTTTTAATGCCTAAACCCAACTAGGTAGTGTTGGCGCATAAACATTGCCAAATTGCGACCATTTCGATGGTATGTTACGTAGTTGTTGTGTCCTGTTGCACTGTGAACCTGCAGATGGACCAACTTGTAAGTAGGAGGTTGGGATGGACGTTTGGGATCAAACAAAGGACTTTCACCCGGCAGACCGCTCTTCATGTCCCGTGTGAAACTTTATTTTACAATGCTTTTGTTACGCAACTTACGTACTTAAGTAACGCCAACTTATCCTCAACCTAACCAAGTGGTTGTGTTGCCTGAACCTAAAGTTGTTTTGTTTCAATTCGTCACATTAGGTTTCACTTTCACAGTATTAGAATGGTTGTGATAATCACTGATGATTCCCATCAAATCTGCAGATATTATTCAAAATGGGTGCACCACAAGGAATATTTTCAGAAACTCCTGAATCTGAACAGCACAACCTTTGTGGAGGACGCACATTTGTATTTTTACTACAAAGTAACTATAATAACACTTGAATTCTGATATTAGCAGCAGGTCTAATTTAGTTTTCGGCAAAGGTCAACACAGATTCAGTCATTACGGGCCATTAGTAGAACTAAACCTCTGACATCCTGGTGGGACTGATTAATAGAAAATGTTACACTTCCATTGAAAAAGAAAACTGCACTTTCAGTCTTGTTTCGCACCCACAGATTTTCCTCCCTCAGCCCAGTCCAGTTTGTCGTCATATTGTATGGATGTATTCTGTTAATGTATCTGTTATTGTATAGTGTCTCATCTTTCTTTCTCTGACCCTATTTTCCTTTTGCATTTCCTTGGTTCAAAGCAGCATTTTAGCACAGTCAGAGCAGCTGTCCTCAACTTCCTCAATGCATTTGTAATCTGTGCAGAATCTACAATGACAAGCAGCAACCAACACCTCTCCTTTTAACCAAACCAGCTTTGAGAAAAACATGAACACAGGCTAAATCCAGTCCTGACTGTAAAATGCTGCAGTTTAAAAACCAACCAGTCCACCACCAAGTGCTGTGGCTGCCCACTGCTCATCCAAGAGTGTGTGTGTGTGCGTGTGTGTGTGTGTGTGTGTGTGTGTTTTTGCGTTAAGTCAGAATGGTGTATTTATGAGCCTACACCTTTCACTGACTGAGAGAAAAACACTGGGGATTTCCTCACATTAGCACCATCTCTTTTTAATACTTCTTCACTCTCCATCTTCTTGTCTGTCTGTCCCTTTCCTACATGTTGTCTGCTTTTGTCTCCCCTGTTCTCTGACTTTTCTTTGTGTATGTGTGTCTGTTTATATGTGTGTGTGTGTGTGTGTGTGTGTGTGTGTGTGTGTGTGTGTGTGTGTGTGTGTGTGTGTGTGTGTGTGTGTGTGTGTGTGTTTGCACATGCCTGTGTTGTGTGTACGTTTGTGCCTATGTGCCTGTGTATTTGTGTGTCTGCATGTGTGTTTGTTTGTGTGTGTGTGTGTGTGTGTGTGTGTGTTCGCATGTGTGTGTGTGCATGTATGTGTATGGGTGTGTTTCTTCTCTCCGGCCAGGTGAGAAGGTCATGCAGGATGATGAGTTCACCTGTGACCTTTTCCGCTTCCTGCAGCTGCTCTGTGAAGGACACAACTCAGGTGTGTGTTCTCTGTGAATTCATCTGGGAATATGGCTGAGCATATCGATATAGGGCACATTCATTAATGCTGTGAATGCTGACTACAGTTTGAAAAACGTATGTAATTTGTTTCTTTAACCAACATGTCCAAAAATGATTTGTCTTAATCAACCCACTGATTGATGCAGATTTACTATTTATATGTTTGACTCTTTAAGTTTTCCTCTATGTGGATTTCATTCTGAGGCATTACATAAAATGTCACGCAATGTTCTACAAAAATGTTACCGCTACTTAATTTAGTTATTCATTTATTCAACACCTTTTACAAGCACAAAATTGCAGTCTGTTGTGATATCTTATTTCAGACTTCCAGAACTACTTGAGGACGCAAATAGGGAACAACACGACGGTCAACATCATTATCTCTACTGTCGACTACCTCCTCAGAGTACAGGTTGGCTCCTTTTGGTCACTTCTGCTGGTTCCTGGTTGGTTGAAATTAAATGAGTCTTAACTTAATCATACAGTTCATATACAGACTTAAAAACAACTTTTTACTTTACTTTTACTACTACTACTACTACTACTGCTGCTGCTACTTTACCCCTATTAATGACTAGAAAAGTGCACTCAGGCTCATGGGTCCAGTTGGATGCAAGATTAGTTGTGGACAGACAGACGGATACACACACTCTCACAATCAAACACATGATCTCCACACAGTCTTACGCCTGGCTGAGATAATAATAATAATAATAATAATAATAATAATCAAAACTGTACCATCAATTTAATGACTGGTTATTAATCTGTCTCATTGTTGTATTGTTTTCATCTCTTCCAGGAGTCCATCAGTGATTTCTATTGGTATTATTCTGGGAAAGATGTTATTGACGAGCAGGGCCAGAGGAATTTCTCTAAGGCAATAAATGTGGCCAAGCAGGTTTTCAATACACTCACAGAGTACATCCAGGTACGAGAAGACACTGTAATTATTACTGTTTAAGTCATTGTTATGAAGAACCTGTAGTTCTTAGAACATTCTCAAAAGTCTTAAATAGGTCTTAAATAATCCAAATTGAAGGTGATTAACAGTCATAATTAGTCTTTGGTGATTATTAAAGGTCCCGTACCAGAGTGCGCTGTTGCTAAATTCAGATGCTAAACATGAGTGAGACAGAGCTCTCTAACTTACATATTCATTTGAGGAAATGTTTACAGTCACAGTTCGGATAATAAGAAAGGGATTATGTTGGCAGTAGCCATGCTTGTCTGTTTTGGGGTATGACAAGAAATCAGTGATCTGGCAGAAACATTTTCTGGGAATTGTAATGGACAGCTTGAAAATCAACATTACATTGATATTCTACTATATATGTAGGCTGTAACTGTAGCAAAAGCTCACATATCTGACTGTAGGAAACCTGGTTATGATTGTTACTGATGCTGTTGTAGGGTCCGTGTACTGGCAACCAGCAGAGTTTGGCCCACAGTCGACTGTGGGACGCTGTGGTTGGGTTTCTGCATGTCTTCGCTCATATGCAGATGAAGTTGTCTCAGGTGAGTTCAGGTCACTGTGGACAAGGTGGTGACAATATAATCACAACATCCCCAGTTTGAGTTCAGCCATGGACCTTTCTTACCTCATCTCTCTGTCCCCTTATTTTCTGTCCCATTTCCACTGTAAACTATCTCATGTGGAGGAAAGAAAGTGCCCAAATGTAGTACTACCTCACCTTCTACCACTACTATGCTATACCACCGCAACTGTTGAGACCACCATACTTGTGAAGAAAGCTCAACTTGATCACCTGTATAGGTGAAGCAATAGAACCAGAACACAGAATGAGTGTTTTGCTCACTGCAGCCAATACATTTAACTACCAGCCAATGTCACATTCCTGTCTCCATCCCTTCTGTGGAAGACCTCCTGGAACTCCTCCAACTGGAAACATATTACAGTATCCTCCGAGTAATGTTTGCCTCTAGTGTTTCAATTCAAATTTTTGAATATATATATATATATATATATATATATATATATATATATATATATATATTGAATTAATAAAGCAAAAGGGATATGATAAACAACATTTCCTGGAATTCATAGTAACCATCCTTCATTATGGCTCCTAATTCGTTCACATTCTCATCAAATATTAATATCTCACTTTAAAATATTAACGTGAGAAACCTCTCTGAAGTAGTTCTCCCTGAGATTGCTCAGAAAGTCTCAACACATTTTTTTTTGTCTCTTTCTTTTTTCGCATCAGGACTCAAGTCAGATTGAGTTACTGAAAGAACTGATGGATCTTCAGAAAGATATGGTGGTCATGCTGCTGTCTATGCTGGAGGGTAGGTTTGCTTTCATGAGTACTCCATTATTAAATATTAAAGCAGGAGTGGCTTACTGAAAGAGCTAACTGTTAATAGAATGACAGCAACACAAGGTCACATGGTTATCACAAGGGTATTTGTACTGTTAAATGAAATTAGTTAAATCATTCTTAGCAGTGTTTGTTTAGTTGGATTCTACAAACGTTTAATCATCACTCAAAAAAGCTCTTTGAGTGAGTGTACACACATGGCTATTAAATGGCTTCTCCATGTTGCTGTCTACAGTGCTAGACAGGCTAAGTGTAAGTGTCTGCAGGCATATGAAGCAATGACACAAAATAAGCCGTTGTTATGCTTTGAATTATCACATTAAAGAGAAACTTTGCATACTTTCATCTGGCTTTGTATCGTTGCAATTTGGTGCAACTCCGAGACCTGTCAATCACAATGTAGCCCCGCCCTAAAGCATACTCTGCTCTGTGGTCTATTTTACTCTAAATGGACCATTATTTACTAAATGAACATAATTTGTTGAAGAAGACTTGAAACTAGCGATTGAGACCATAAACTCATGTTTACAATGTTTACTGAGGGAATAAATCAAGAGAGAAGTCATTTTCTCATAAACTTCCATTAAGACTTCTTTTTGCAACCAGAGGAGTCGCCCCTTGATGGCAATTAGAAAACAATGCGAGTTTAAGGCACTTCAGCATTGACTTCACTTTTCAGAACCGGGGGGGGCATTTGCACATACCACCCACATTACGATACAAAGCCCCGGGGAAATTGCCAAATGTTTTATTTAGGTACATCCTTAAAATGTAGCCGACTACTAAGACAAATGAGCTGGGTCATTACCAAGCAGGCGTCACATAATGAGTTTTGAGAACGTGGTCAGGCATCGCAAATACTTTGTCTCTTGTGGATGGTGAGAAACATGTCACGTTGTGTTCTGGTTTCGCAGGTAATGTGGTGAATGGGACCATTGGGAAACAGATGGTGGACATGCTGGTGGAGTCCTCCAACAATGTGGAGATGATCCTCAAGTTCTTTGACATGTTCCTCAAGCTGAAAGACTTGACCTCCTCAGACGCCTTCAAGGAGTATGACCCTGACGGAAAAGGCAAGGCTCTAAAACCACATTTAGCTTCATCACATTTGTCATTGGGGCAGCATCGGGATGAGATCACCAGAAGGAGCTGCTGATGATTTATAGATTTATGAATTCACTCACAGGTGTCATCTCCAAGAGGGACTTCCATAAGGCCATGGAGAGCCACAAACACTACACCCAGTCGGAGACAGAGTTCCTGCTCTCATGTGCTGAGACTGATGAGAATGAGCTCCTGGACTATGAAGAATTTGTGGAGCGCTTTCATGAGCCAGCCAAGGTAACGACCTAGATGTTTACGGATCTTTTATAAAGTCTTATAAGGGCCTTAAATTGTCCAAATGTAAGCCCTTTAATCCTTCAAATCTGTTGATAAAATCTATTCTTAGAGAATAGGTTTTAACATCTCAAAGGGGGTTTAGTAGGAGAGCTCGCTTGTTATTTCTATTCGCGTCTTCTTTTCCTGTCTTTTTTTCTTCTGCCTTTTCATTTGTTGTACTCCATAAAGGAGTTGGGGATATTTGTTTGCAGTATCACAGTATAATTTGGTACAATTCCTTGTTTTTTTGTATGGGGAAGCAAACATCCCTTGCTCTTGGGCTTCTTGATTTGCAGCTCAGTCAGACAATAATTAATCCCTTTGTTTTGTTGTTTTTGGGGAGAGTAAAAAAATGTCTCTTGTTTGAATTAGAGTGAGGTGGGACAAGGAGGAGTAAGTGTTTAATTAGTTTCTAAGCTCAACTGGGACATCACTCATTAGAAAAAGATCAACAACATACTGTAGTTTAATTTTATACTGTCTTTTCCATCACTTGATTCAAATCAAAAGGCCTAGAACCAGTTTCTACATTATCTATTTAAATGTAATTTAAACTATTAAGAGCTTTATCATTAGTTGGTAGTGTGTGGTAGTCGTTATCTGTGGGTCGGCCATCACTGGCCAGATGTACTTTTTTACTTTTACTTCACAAAACTGGGGAGTTTATTAGTATTATAATACAGCCTGCAAATTACAGTGAAATTCACATTTACCCCAGAAAAACAGACCCATGTAATACTATTTGAGTTTTGGATCTAACTGGTACCATCCTCAAGAGCATCATTTATTACAGGATTTTGCAGGTTGAGTGTTATATTACGACAGGGTATTACGGTCATTGTATGTAAAAAAGAAAAAAAGAAAGTATTATAGAGCCAGGGGTGGGGGTTAATATTCAGAGAAAAAAACTCTGAATTTCTTGGCTAAGTTTGCCGAAGGATATTTGTGTGACTATGTCTGGTCTGCAAAATAAGTTGTTAACAAAGGGCATATGCAAAAGTACACATATAGCCATATGATTTGGATAATTTTGAAGAATTAAGAACTATAAAACATGTCCCACATACATTTAAAAGAAAATGCCTGGAAATAGTGAGGGAAATGTCTTCATTCTTAGATTTTGAGATGTGTGAAATGTCTTTTATAGCACCTCAAGTATCTCAGGGAATGTCTTTTTTGCTGATATGAGTTTCTGAGTTTCCAAACATTTCCCCCGTCCCCTGGCTCCATAATTTATTTATTTTCTATCTACAACAGCCCTATTACGTCACCGTTTTATCGTTGGAAGCATGCAGGAAAAGGAAACTAATGCGAACCCCCCCCCCCCCCCCGCCCACACACTTAAACCTGAACTGTTATTCAAAAGGACATTGGCTTCAATGTGGCGGTTTTGCTGACCAACCTGTCGGAGCACATGCCTCATGACACCCGGCTGCAGACCTTCCTGGAGCTGGCCGATAGCGTCCTCAACTACTTCCAACCCTACCTGGGTCGGATCGAGATCATGGGCAGTGCCAAGCGCATCGAGAGGGTCTACTTTGAGATCAGCGAGTCCAGTCGAACACAGTGGGAGAAACCTCAGGTAAAGACGCTACAGCGTGAATGAATGCGGAATTTGTCATTTGATTGTCTCGCCACTTCATTTGGTTTCGGTGTTGAATAGTGACAACTATTTCCTTCCGCCTCCTTGTTTTCAACAATGTACCTTCTGCACAGGTCAAAGAATCCAAGCGTCAGTTCATCTTTGATGTGGTGAATGAGGGAGGGGAGAAGGAGAAGATGGAGCTGTTTGTGAACTTCTGCGAGGACACCATCTTTGAAATGCAGCTGGCGGCTCGGATGTCTGACGCCGGCGAGCGCTTGGCGATGAAAGAGGAGAGTGAGCGGGAGAAGCCAGACGAGGAGAACCCGGAGATGGGCTTCTTCTCTGTCACCACCGTCCGCATGGCTCTGTTAGCGCTGCGATACAACGTCATGCTGCTGATAAAGGTGAGGGCTCACACGGCACCAAACACAGATAACAATCGAAGTGAGTATTTCAGGGGAATAGTTGAAAATATGCTTGTGAGTGGGATATGAAGATTGATACCAATCTCGTGTCTGTGTGTACGGTAACTGGTCAGAGATGCTGCACAATAGTGCTGGGTAGGTGGATAATCTGTTGTTCATCATGTAATAGTTCAACCAAATAAACATGTTCATCAGTGAGCTTCAGAGGTGCACTGAACTGTGAACTGTGGTCAAAGCCAGTCCCCCTGCTTCCAGTCTTTATGTTAAGCTAACTAGGTCAACCAGGTCCTAACCAGTGAGCCCCTAAACACACATGAAACTTATATCCATCTTCTCAACGCACTCTAATTAGTGCATATTCCAAAACTTGGTACTTTTCCTCTAAACTATTGAGAATTCTAACATTTTTAAGAGCAAGGGGATATCATTTGTTATCTTTCAGAAATACTTTGGAGACAAACCAAATTGGAGAATGGTACACATTTGAACTACTAACATGCTATTGTAAGATTGTGTCATGGGGCCTTGATGGGATTTGCAGGCAACAGATACACAGCATCCTGCGCTGCAACTGAAGCCCGTACTCTTGGTTAAAGGACTTTTTCCCCTCAGTGAGGCCTGTCAGTAGGATAAGTGTTGGTGTCTTCTATCATACAGGGACCGTACTAGTTTTAAGAAGAAAAAATATACGTTGCAGTACTTTTCTCAGCAACTTTGAGCAGATAATTAGTCAGCTAACGAGACTGAGGTGTAGGTTGTTTAGTACAGAAAGGATGTACCAGTGTTACAGTCTACACACAAATACCAAGCACTCTGAAGAGAGCTCTGTGCTCAGCAGCAGCAGCTCCTTCTCTGGCCAAGAGCAGAGCTTCACCTCCCGCTCCGCTGGTCCCCACTGGTCCGGATGGGACCAGCCAAAGACAAAGTGGTGGTCGGGAGGGTCTTTCACACGGTCATAGCCTTCTGCAGGAAGGGAAGCGGGGTTCTGCAGCTGCAGATCTAGCTGCAGATCTTAACGGCACAAGGCAGTGGCCCTCATGGAATTACTACCACTTTTGTCCACAGGGGCCCCAAAAATCAACATAAAATCAATAATCCTTGTAGTAACTTTAAGGAAACATGACTGTTGACGATTTATGACGATGACACGTCTTTGTTAATACTTGTTAATACCCAACAGCAAGCAGTTGTTTATCACCTCTTCTTTTTCTCTCTTTTCAGGTACTGTCCATGAAGACTTTGAAGAAGCAGATAAAGAAGATAAAGAACATGACAGTTAAGGACATGGTGACCACCCTGGTGTCTTTCTACTGGTCAGTGTTGCTGGGCCTACTCCACGTGGCGTTCAGTGTGGCCCGAGGCTTTTGCCGAATCTTCTACAACAGCTTCATGGGAGGCAATCTGGTGGAGGGGGCCAAGACCATAAAGGTTACTAGACATAATTCTGAAGGGACAGTGTATCCACAGGTCATTAAAACAAACTAAATGCATAAACTACCTCCACCCCAGGTGTCCGAGCTGCTGGCCAACATGCCTGACCCGACCCAGGACGAGGTGAGGGGTGATGGGGAGGACAGGGAGAAGAGACCATCTGCTATAGAGGATCTGGCTGACCTGGCAGTCAACACCAGTGAGACCGAGCTGCTGTCGGACATTTTTGGCTTGGACTTAAGAAGAGAGGGGGGCCAGTACAAGATCACCCCACATAACCCCAACGCCAGCCTGACCGAACTGCTCAACTCCCCGGTTCCTTCCCCAACACCCCCTACCCCACCCACAGCACCCCCACCTGAGCTCAGACGGAGGCATCAGGTGAGTCTAAGTTATTTCTTATTGTACTCTAATTCATAAATGTGTGTACCAAATTACAGAGAAATCCTTCCACATGTTTCAGTTGTGGTGGACCATCCAGTTCAGAAGAAAACAATCCATAGATATGCTTCTCTAAGAGTTTAATCAAACCTTTTAATCTGCTTCCTGACATACGATATATAAACATCCTTAATCAGTGTATTAAATACAGTAACTTGGCGATTGGAACGCACCCAGTTCGTAGAAGTAGACGGCAGCATGGCCACGAAAGCTAAGCAATGTACCGCTGCGGGCGCCACGTTAGTTCGGACCCAAAAGTCCCCAAATAACACAAAAACACACAAATTGATCGAGGCAGCGGTAGACCAGCAACTTCTCTGCACGCCGAGGAAAAATTACTGTTTTTTTAAATGGAGGGCTTTGGGGGCTTTGAAGAGAGTATAAGTAACGGCTTCAGCTCCCCGTTGTAATGGGCTGTGTGATGGCTGAAGGTAAAGCAGTGGAAACATTCTAAATATAGCATACACTTTAACTGATATTGATTTTGTTCGGTGGCTAAAATAAGTTTTTCTGCTGCTTCCGTCCACAGCTGCTTTACCTCGCCATCAGTGAACCCTTTTCGATGGGGAATTGAAGCCATTAGATCACGTCAAGCCACGAGACTCCGTTAAGAAAAACTGTAATTTTACCACAGGAGTGTGTACACTTTAGAAAAAGCAGTTATTTCCAGTATATTACAGCTAATATTGACTCAGCTAGTGCTAGCATTCAAGTTATTCTTAACCTTCTTGATTAGTTTACTTTGATAACCTCTCTGCATTTTGCTCACAGATAAGTGTGCATAGACCTTTAAACAAACCACTAAATGTCTTCCAATTCTGAGAAAAAAAAATATATAACGATTCTAACTTCAGCAGAAAATATGTGCTCATGACGGATCCTATCAGCCATAGGAAGAAACTAATTGAGAAATTAGCCATGCTATAGCATTCAGCTAGCATGCAGCTAGCGATGCTAAAATACACTCATTCACAAATTGGCTTGTTTGTCTAATAATATTTCCTGTTTCAGTCGCAGAGCTCTTCTTCAGAGGAGAAGGAAGCAACAACAGAGACAGAATGTGAGCCTGAGAAAACTTCAGAGTAAGTATACATCTGTGTTGTGTAATCTGATTGCTACAGATATTCTAACTACGGTGGCAGACAAAAAAACACTGTGTGTATGGACAGTACAGACATTAAAGTAAAGTATACAGCTATGAAACGCCAATAAACCACAGTTACAGAAGAGTTGCAACCAGACGGCTGTGGCTTAGAGCGGGTCGTCCTCTAATCAGAACATCGACAGTTCAATCCTTGAGTCCACGTGTTAAGGTGTCCTTGAGCAAGATACTGAAACCCAAATTTCTCTCAAAATGAATGTGAATCAGTTTAGATCCTGATGGGGACCTGTGTACCAGAGCTTTTAGTGATCGGAAGACTTGGGTCTCTTTTTGGCAGTATTTTATCTCTTTGTATTCATTTTGCGTCTCTATTTGGTCTTTTTTGTCTCTTTGTAGTTGTTTTACTCTCTTTCTGGTCATTTTGTATCTCTTGGTAGACGTTTTGTGTCTCTCTATGGCTGTTTTGCATCTCTTTGTAGTCATTACGTGACTCTTTTTGGTCGTTTTGTATCTCTTTTTGGTTGTTTTGTGTTTCCTTTTGGTAGTTTTGCATCTTTTTGTGGTCATTCTTCTATTTGTGACTTCCCATCAAGGAATGTTAGCAACAACTTGTGTCTTGTAGGCCCATTCAGTAATCTGTAGATCTTATCTATTCATGACGATCAATGGGAATATGTTGAGTTAAAAATGTAGTCACATAAAAAACATACACACATTTCCAACTGAGCTTTGGTTTCTAGAACATTATTTTAAAACCATTACTTGCCCAGTCCATTAACTTAGCCCTCTAAATGACTGTAGCAGTATTGGGATGTTAGCTGTGTGAAAGTGTGAACTGTTTTGTGATTTCAGGGGTGGACACATAGAGAAACAAGAGAAACAACAGAAGAATGAGAAGATGAAGCCAAAAGTGAGACGGCATCACACCTCAAAGTCTGATGAACCGGATCTGCAGGAGTCTGCCTTCCTGAAGAAGATCATAGCCTACCAGAGGAAACTACTGGTACAGGGAACTTCTCTGTCCTTTTGTTTCAGCGGTGGGGGTCAACTCTCTGTCAACTCAGTATCTCTGTCAACAAAGGCTGTAACGTTGGAAGATACCCACCTAACTTGTCTGACTTAGCCTGCTGAATCCTCATATTTCCTTGTATTAACTTTACACAGAACGAGGACCCACCACTTTTTGTTGACAGGCAATGCTCACATGCAGTTGACGCGTTTTTTAAGAAGTAACGTTGAAAGTCCAACACCTGGCTTTAAGTGTGGAACATCCAGACAAAACATTAGTAGCTCTTCTTTCTGTCTACCCCTGCAGAACTACTTTGCCAGGAACTTCTACAACATGAGGATGCTGGCACTGTTTGTTGCCTTCGCGATCAATTTCATCCTCCTATTTTATAAGGTAATGTTATAGCAGGGATGTTGTTATCAGGCAAGAGATGGAAACCTCAATTCTTCACAGACCCTTTTTCCCTTTGGAGAAAGAGACGTAATGGCACATTCTGACCAAAAAGCACTGCGGTAAGACTATAACACCGGTTTGATCTGTTGAAAGTTAAATTAATTAAAAAGACAGGCACTGAAATTAAGCTTTTCAGACAGAGGGTGAATACATATTCAGACAGTATAATTATTATAATTTTTTTTACATTGAAGGATGTAAACATGTTCTAGTAGAACCCAAAATACAAGTATAAACCTGAAAATTAGCATGATGTGTCTCCTTTAAACAACTATTAAATCGTTCCTGCCAGGTTTCTACATCTTCATCTGTGGTTGAGGAAAGGGAAGTGGTGTACACCAGCACCCAACCAGACAACAGCGTTCAGTGGGACCCACTGGGAGGAGAGGCCATGGAGACAAAGGAGGAGGGGATGGATGAGGCCGGGGAGCCCCTGAAGCCCGTCACAGTCCGTTTTGTCCTGGAGGAGAGCAGCGGATACATGGAGCCCATGTTACGGATCCTGGCTGTCTTGCACACTGTCATCTCCTTCTTCTGCATTATTGGATACTACTGTCTCAAGGCAGGATTCTGACTATTGATACTATTAATGAAATAATTCCAAACATTTGAATCTCTGTCTGCAAATTTTGTCATTAAAACCTAAGAAATCATTAGTTCATACAGTCTGTCATTTAATATTAGAATATTATTAGGTTTTTAACTTTATTATTTATTATTGTATTGGCCTGTGTGTGTTTGTGTGTGTGTGTTTGTGTGTGTGTGTGTGTGTGTGTGTGTGTGTGTGTGTGTGTGTGTGTGTGTGTGTGTGTGTGTGTGTGTGTGTGTAGGTACCACTGGTGATCTTTAAGCGTGAAAAGGAGGTGGCCAGGAAGCTGGAATTTGATGGCCTTTACATCACAGAACAACCATCTGAGGATGACATAAAAGGACAGTGGGACAGACTGGTAATCAACACACAGTGAGTAGGCCCTGTGTGTGTACAGATGAGCTTGTAGTGGGCACTATGAAGTATATGCAACAACATCCCTTGAGAAGACAAGTGGCAATAACCGGTAGATGTGTGAAGAACCAGGAGGAAGAATATGAGATGCGGTTCTATCTTGTGCTTTTTGTTGCAGTTCTTCACACTTACATTTAATAATAATGCACCTTTTATGTGTGTCCTCTGATCTTCAGATCTTTCCCCAACAACTACTGGGATAAGTTTGTGAAGAGGAAGGTAGGTGATCCTGTTTTTGTAGACCTGGGGCCATATTCACAAACGGTCTCTTCCTACCACCAGGAGTCCTAAAGATCCCAGCTAAGAGTTTCATCTTCAGAGCTTTTCACAAAGCTGCTGAGAGAAAGGTTTACTAAAGAACAAAGAGAACGCCCGAGTTAAGAGAAGGGGACGAGTAAAACATCCCTCAGTATTCAGGGGTGTGAGGAACAAATTTAATTAAGATAGATAGAGATTGATTTTTTCGTTAGTTTAGTTATTCTGATGGCTGAGTCTAACATCATCAGCGCTGCAAACTTTCTTTCTTTCTTGTATTTGTTTTACAAAATATGGATTAAAAGTATTTTACAAACCACTGATGGCACATTAGGGTCGGGTTGTACTCGAAAAGTGAAGCCAATGAGAAGGTGCCTTAAACTTGCATTCTCTCTACTGACCAGCAGGGGGCGACTCCTCTGGTTGCAAAAAGAAGTCTGACTGTATAGAAGTCTATGAGAAAATGACTCTACTTCTCACTTGATTTATTACCTCAGTAAACATGAGTTTATGGTCTCAATCTCTAGTTTCAAGTCTTCAACACAGCATGATGTTCATTTAGTAAATTATGGTCCATTTAGAGTCAAACAGACCATAAAGGCTATGATTTAGGGCTTGTGATTGACCAGTTACTATCTCTACCAGAGCTGTATACGACGTCTCTACGTCACTCATCCTCAGTTCAAATATGGTCACGGTTCACTGGTTGCAAAAAAAAAAAACTGGTGACGTCCAAATTGCCAAACTCAAGGCTTCAAAACAACACAAACGTCAAGGTGACGACAGCCACTTCTTATATGCAGTCTGTGTGAGTGACGAGCAGCTCTGAGGGAGCATACTGCTTGCTAGTGGACTTGCTAGTCCTCTGGAATGCCTCTAACTTCTCTCAGCTACTTTAGGAGCTACTTTTTTTTCATGAACAAGCTTTGTGAAATACTCTGAGACCAAAGTTATGACTGACTGATTGTGAATACGGCCCCAGAAAATCCTCCTTCAGTCCAAGAGAATTCTAAAAGTGGTATCCACATGTCTTATTTATCATGGTTTGATTCATCAAGTCATTTTCTTTTAGCTGTGGGTCTGGGACTACTCATGGCTTAGCAGCTCCGGATTCAGGAGATGTTTTTTAGATTTACATTATAGTCATAAGGTCTGGACCTGTTTGGATTACATCACACCCATGCGGAGACATTAAACTAATATTCGTCTCTCAGTAAAATATACGAATACAAAGTAACTCCACATCACAGGCCACCACACACTGCATCACTGTGTGATATAAGTTTAGTCTGACAGAGGGAGCTGTGTGCCATTTTTAGCTTTCTATCTGACAGGCATACTCTTAACTTCCCTCTCTCACACACACACACACACACACACACACACACAACCTCGCTCCATCTCTTTTCTCTGTCTATACAGTTATGTCAGACACGTTATATATATATATATACATATATATATATACACACATTATATGGTGATTTCTGCCACATTTCAGTGGGGCCTTCTTCCTCCTGTGTCTCTTCACAGTTGCTCTTGTATTCCTATTCTCTCCTCTTTTGGTGATTTGACTAATAGCTAATGACCAATTAAGTTTCAAAATAGACAGGGTAGCCCTTATTTATCTGTATAGACAGTTCCTTTAGAACATCAGTATGAACTAAGGTCAGGACCCACTTTTCTCCTGTAATTCTGGGAGGGTTGAATTAAAAATGAACATTTTTTATAAAGATTATTAATGCTAAACCTTGTGAGCCTGTCGCTCCCGGCTGCTCTAGATGTGCCGGCAATTTAAAAAAATTAATTCATTCAAGTCCATTTGAGATGCGGTTCCACTGCAAAGTGTTTCTTCAAGAAGTCCTGCTCTTCCTCAGGTGATGGATAAATATGGAGAGTTCTACGGCCATGACCGCATCAGTGAGCTGCTGGGAATGGACAAGGCTGCTCTGGACTTCAGCGACTCTCACAAAAAGAGAAAGCCCAGGAGAGACAGCTCACTGGCTGCTGTGTGAGTAGTACGAAGAGCTTGATTTCAATTAATTAGCCGATTAACCAATAACCGGATTAACACCCAGATTTCCTAAATTTTCATAATGTTTATATTCAATACACATGAAGCTATAATTACTGTATTTTGTTGCGGCAATAATGCATCTGCATGCATTAAACTACCGATGTAATCTACGAAAAACATGGAAGGTGAGTATTTGAATGTACAACTTTGACAGATTTACTAAGTGGGGGGTACTGTAATGTTAACAATGGCCACAGCATTCCATGGTGGGTTGACTATCGTTATTAAATACTTTATATGATAAAGTATTTCAGGTGAGTATCCATACAGAGCAATGAATACGACGTATGAATGAAGGAACGTAGTTTTAATATTTTTTTTTACATAAATATTTACATCACAACAGTGTACAGCTTCCTGGTCTTCACCAACGACCTCCCCACCCTGCCCCTTTCAGCGAATTCTTTTTTTTTTATATTCTGTGAAATTATAAAAAGTCATGAACAGATTCTGCATCCACATGAAGAATCTATAGTCAACAGAGAAGATTTTGGCATCAGAAACCTTAGCAGAAGTAGAGACAGTAGTAGGTCGAATCCAGGTAAACAGTCCGCGTGGAGAGAGTAAAAGCAGTGGAACCCACAGACTGTGGTCTGACGATGCCTTAGCCTTTTTATTGGTTTAAAATTATCTTGTGAACTGGCTACTTGTGAAACAATCCGGTTTTACACGTCGTCTCTCAACTCCATTGGAGTGTATGCATCTGAAGTTGCTAATCAGACCGGAAAAAATGAGCAACGCACGGAAAAGGAAGTCTTGGCCCAGGTATGCGCTGATTGCACCGGATCCCCATTAATATAGAGAGGTGCAGGGATGACACGTTTTTGTTTTCTAGCCGGCGAGATTACCTTTTGTAGTCTCATTTAGCCACTTGTTAGCAACCGCCTTTTTTAAGACACTTAAAAGCGTCAAAATTACTGACGCATTTTATATCGTAAAACAAAACGTTCTCTTAAGCTTGTGTTAACCACAGTCCTATTCTCAGGCATCTACTACTGAGGGCAGTGTTGATTGCAAAGTGTGACAGCAGTAAGGAAGGACCTGCACCACTTTACGGCCGCTCATCTCTAGAGGCTTATCCATCATTTTGTTAAACCATATCAGATGACGCCAGTCATTCATAGCCTCACTTGTGTCCCTTATGTCATTCAAGTAGAAAGGGCAGTACAAAATACATAAAAAAATCATTCTTAATCAATGATCAATTATTACAAAATGAAGAGGCAGAATACCAGCTCTAATCTGAGAACAGATAGACCTGTCTTTCTGTGATTGGTATGAACTATTCCCACTGGACACAGTCTAACTTGAAATGGGAATGTGAGTTGACGCTATCAGGACTTTGATCCTGAAAGCCGGGTCTGCTTCAGAGGCTCAACTCTGGTCAAATGGTATCACACATGATCGTCCTCTGTGAGCATCTTCTCCCTCTGTTATCAGGCTGAACTCCATTGATGTCAAGTACCAGATCTGGAAGCTGGGGGTTGTATTCACAGACAATGTAAGTATGTAGAGACACAGCCATGCATGTCTGGCTTCATGTGGAGTCACTGCAGAGTTTCCCGTTCACAAATGACAGGATTTCTAAAAACATTTTCTTGATTTTAAACTTCACAGTAATTCCTGAACTTTTAATTAAAATTAAGTTCTTCATTGATTCAAAAAATTCAAAAAATTAAATACTGTTTATGTATGATTAAAAAAATATAAAACTGTGGCTTAATTTACCATAATTTTCTGAGTTCTGATTCAAATATACCACACTGTCACTACATTACACTCTGTATATTGACTTACAGTGACTTATTGAAAAAGGTTATAGCTGTTACTGATATGGGAATATTTTATGAATTATGTATTTATTACCTGGGTATGGACAGCAAAAAAAATAGTGAAACTTAAAACCCGAAATCTTGAAACATCTTCTGTATTACTTAAAAACAGTCATGATGGAATTATTTGCACAAAGAACATCTTTGGAAAAAAACAAACATTTTGAGAAACGCATCGATAATATATACAATAATATAGTAAATGTTTTATAAATGCAGGGTTTACGTTCTGCTTTGTTTTCTGTCTCGCTTTTGTCTCATTTATGAAGACATTTTGGTCCAGCTCATGTCTCATTCTGGGATCATTAACAGTCACTTCAAATCACATTATCATGAACTGATTCACTAACCTGCAAATCAAGCCACAAACTGAGCATTGGTATCCACAGTTGAACATAATGCATCTGTAATAATCACTACCTTGAGTAACCTCTCTCTCCCCGGCTCCTTGCAGTCCTTCCTGTATCTGGCCTGGTACATGACTATGTCCATCCTTGGTCACTATAACAACTTCTTCTTTGCTGCCCATCTGCTCGACATCGCCATGGGCTTCAAGACACTCCGTACAATCCTGTCCTCAGTCACACACAATGGCAAACAGGTAAACAACTGCGTTCTCAGCTGCAGTATAGTCAACATAAATACAACTGCACACATATTTATGCATTAGCTCGCTTGTACTCAAACCTGCAACTACCCCATCTAATACAAAATGAAAATGTTTGATTCAGTCCCCATCTGAAGTCCCACTGGCAGGCCAGACAGCTAGCTGACTCCCTTCTACGCTGATGATACTCAGATCTACCTTCAAGGCATTACATGTCTCCAAGACATTAAAGACTGGTTAGCTCATAATTTCCTTGAGTTAAATGAGGAGAGGACAGAGATGCTACCCTTTGGCCCGCCACACCATACCACTGTTCCTGACAAAAGTAATTTAAAACACTGCAGTGAGGTTATTAACAAGGTCCAAAAAAATGAGATCACCCCTATCCTTTCTTCCTTACACTCTGTCTTGTTCATATCAGGATGAACATCAAAATCCTTCTAATTGTATACAAATCCCTCGCGTTGCCTGCTGACTGTGCCCTGTTCATAGAGGAAAAGGGCCGGGGACGGGGCTTTTTCTGTAGGTGCTCCTCGGCTCTGAAATAGCCTGCCTGAGGCCATTAGTTTACTCACCACATTAGGCTTTAATTAGTTTAATTATAGCATTCAACGAATCTCCATTAAAAAACTAAACACAGTATGAATTCCATTTAAATTAAACTTCCAAGTGTGTTACAGACAAAATATATTGTCTTTACCTACAGACATATGAAGTCCAAATTTAACCAAGGAAAGAAAAGTGAATGCTTAAACCTAACCCCAAATCAATTTTATTTTCTACAGTTGTCCACAAGGGGTTTTGAAGTACCCATAATGACACCAACACAGAAATAATACACTCCATGTGTCCAGATAGACAGATCAACCACCATACACAACATGTCATACAGCATTGTACAGACCATCTAATGTTTTTTATTCAAGTAAAAGTATACAAAAGTGCTGACTGATAATTGCCCACTTGAGTTGACAATGTTGTACTATTGTGCCTCTCGTCTTCTCCCCTGTCTTCCAGCTGGTGTTAACAGTTGGCCTGTTAGCAGTGGTGGTGTACCTCTACACAGTAGTGGCCTTCAACTTCTTCAGGAAGTTTTACAACAAGGGTGAAGATGGAGAACTGCCAGACATGAAGTGCGACGACATGTTGACAGTGAGTATGAGAAGTGTGTAGCTTTAAGGTGCTGTATGGTCAGACCATAGACTTTACTTAGAAGTGGACGTAGTCACCGTGACATTGCCCATTGGTTTGTGGACTACAGTTTTGAAACACTGAGTTTCAAGTAGGTCTATCTGTGGGACCGCAGTACTACAGGACACAGATTACATGGCACAGCCTCAAAACCGTAGCAGTTCAATCTCTGAACCCATCGGCTATAGTTCTGACAACAGATAAGCCTCCGGTGGCAAAGGGGCTTTATTTCTGGGGTTCCGGTTTAGCAAGCTGATATCCGGGCCAAGACTTCCTTTTACCGTGTGCTGTTTCATTATCCGATTAGCAGCCTTGGATTCGAGACTGAAGTTGGAGTTGAGAGATGACGTGGGCGACCAGATTATTTCACAAGTAGCCAGTTTACAAGCTGATTGTAAACCGATATAAAGACAGAATGTTTACCTGCATTGCTTCCGATGCCAAAAAACCTTGTCACGTTGCCGACTGATTGTAACATGTTTAATTCTGTCAGGCATGTGAACATGGGGGTCTTTGGGGATTGACCTCATTATTGCAGCCAGCCTCAAGTGGCCATTTGAGGAACTGAACCTTTAGACACATTTGAGTCGGACCCATTCACAACGTATTGTGCTTTACTAGAATGGCAAATGCAGTTGAGGAGCATCCCAGTTAAACAGCATAACTTTGATGGTCAGTGTTAACTGTGAGCATTTAGACATTTTACATTGGGATAAGTAACAAATACCTGATATGACTAATGATGAATGAATGAGCTTACAATGGATCAAATGTAGGTGAAGAGTGAGTTGATAATGTTTGAGGTGTGTCTGCAAGTAGCAGTTAGATGTATGGTGATGTTGGCTACAAGGCACTGATGTGGAACGAAAGCTCTACTCGGAGCAGAGACGGATCATTTCAAGCAGATATTCTGAAACAAGAATCTGCACATTGCATCTTAAAATATCTTTTTCTTCAGCTCTGTGCAGTGGCTCGCTGATGTTACGCACATGTCAGTAAAGCCTGTCTCATTGAAAGTAGGAAGTATCCCGAGGAGCCCGTCAGTAAAGAGCATCCAGCTCCATTTATGGACAGAAAGTCATGGGTCCGAGCTTTTAGTCCGACAGTGTTCACCCTCAGGCTCTGTTCAGCTGAGCTGCTGTAAGACACGCTCTTTTTTTGTCCTGTTTATTTTCCAGATATCTGTCAGCTTTTTAGGAATAGAATAGGAATAGGATCAGAAGGATGAATTGTATGCTACAATCTGGGGTGCTTATTATTATGAAAGCTCATTTAAAGGCTCTTCAGGGTACAGTAACAGTGATGATCCTGGCTCTGGAACGGAGAGTGGAAACAGGAAACCGGTTTTCGTGATGCCGGGAGCAGCTTAGCTGCAGTAGCAGCATGAGCCACAGTTGCGGTTTATCCTCGTTAAAGATGAACTCGCTTTGTGGTACAAGTTAGTGACACTGAGCTTAGCCCAACGATAGCTGCTAACCCACAAATCTCACTTCACACTACAGGCCATGGTACAGTAGTAGCAGGTTTATTATGCATTTTAAACTTCAAACTGGTCACAGTTACACAAAGGTCTGTGGCCTTCATGCATGATGGCCTAACGGGTACAGTCGGGTAGGATGCGTAAACCTGTATCATACGAGTATAGAGGTCGAGGAACATCTAGTCAGTGATGGAGTGAGGAAACAAGGAAAGACAGAATGACTGACTGCTGTGATGAGGCTGTTCCCTGCTACCAAGCCATCTGATAGAAATACTATAAAAGGACTCTGTGGTGTGTGTTTTCTGGGGGTGGAGGGGGTGGGGGGGGGCCTTCTGTCACCCGGAAATGTCAGGACACACACACTCTAATCCCCTATAGTCAGTCACCCATAGCATTCCATAGAGCTCTTCTGTTTCCTATTAAGGGGCCGCGGGTGGCAGCTCTAACTGGTCTACAGGAAGGTGACAGGGGCTTAGTGGGATGGAGGGATAGACTGATGAAGGGCCACTGCCTCTGGCTGGTTTTTGCTCTTTCCTCTTTTCCCCTTATGTGAATAAATCCCTTACAATAATACTCACAGCAGAATGAGAGGATCTGAGCTGATCTCTTTGTTTTTTCTTCACTTGTTCAGCCTTCATCTTTCTCCCTCTGAATAGAGGTTTTCCCATCATCTTCCCGTTCTCTCTCCTCTTTTGCTCAGTTCTTCTCTGCATCTTGTTCCCCTCATAAACGCAGTATGTCTATTTCCCCTTTTAAGTCTTTCTCCCTTTTCCCAGTTTTCCCAATTACATTGGCGTATTCTCTTTCTCTCAAAGGCATTTTCTCTTTTCAAGTGATTATCGTTTTTGTACGTTGCTCAAGTAAGGTACATAATCATCAATGAGCTCTTTAAACGGTCACATCTCTTTTTACAAAAAAGGTTTGCCCACTTTCATTGCAATATCTCAGGGAAGCGGCTGTGAATTCAGTCGATAATCGCAACTGGTTACATTTCTGTCTCTCCCCTCCCCCCCCCCTTTCTCCCTGTGTGTCTCTCGCCCCTCTCTCCCAGTGCTACATGTTCCACATGTATGTTGGTGTGAGAGCAGGTGGAGGAATTGGTGACCAGATTGAGGACCCAGCAGGTGACGAGTATGAGATCTATCGCATCATCTTTGACATTACCTTCTTCTTCTTCGTCATTGTTATCCTCCTGGCCATCATCCAGGGTGAGAGATCCCCCCCACACACACACACACACACACACACACACACACACACACACACACACACACACACACACACACGCACACGCACGCGCACACACACACAGAGTAAATAACCCATCCCTTTTTTATGCTGGTTTAGCTAAAACTAGTCCTGACTTGCCTCCATCACAGTCTGGGTCAGATCCTGATCTTGTAGCCCTGCCTCAGCAGTCATGATCATGAGTGGCTTTTATGTTCTTACATCAGAAAGGTCTAATATCTGAAACCTGAGTTCACATTCGCCTATAACATTTGCCATTTTTTTGCAGTAACACTGTCAACTCATAACCATGAATAAATGTAATTTGGGCAGTAACTAAATATTTTCTAACACTCTTTAAGACACTTGCAGTCATTGCTGAGGTTTGCCTCTGTTGAGGATTGTTGCGTTTATTCCCTGGCCACTTTACCATAATTAAAATATAAGTGTATTTATGAAAATATCTCAAGCGTTAGACCCTGTCCTTTAATGAAGAATGCAATGAAAGATCTCACGACGGGAAACTGTAATGTACTGCTCACTGGTCTGCCTCAGACAACAATTAGCAAACTTCAACTCAAACAAAAATGCAGCAGCTGGAGTACGAACAAAAATAAGAAGAGGACAAGTCCCTCCAGTGCTCACCGCTCTACGCTGGCTGCCAGTATCCCATATGATTGATTTTAAAGTTCTTTTATTGGTTTTAAAAGCTGTCATACTACACTCATACTACAAACAATCAGTTTCTGACTTCAGACTTTTAACTATGGTCTTCTCTTAGATCAAGAACCTTGTCTCTTAGCAGAGAACGAATTAATGCCTTTCTTTTATTTTCTAGTTTGACAGATTTTCCAATGTAAAATACTGTATTTCCAAATTGCTGACATTTCGCTTGCTCTGGCTAACCTTTACACTCTCAGCTAGCACCGGCTCAATCGGTACTGAGCGTGTACAACTCTCAGCAGAGCTGGCTCACTCGTTAGCTACATAGACTTGCATACTCACAGATACCCAATCCAGCCTTTAATACTGCTGTGTTCACACCAAACACGAATATGCACAACGCGTATTCAAGTGACACAGTGTTGCGAAGGCTTACCTGTGTTGAGATTCTCCTTGTGACGTTGTTGAATCAGAAAAAAAACTACAAATGTATGTGTATGAACCACAGACCACAGACCACCGTCCACAGACCGTCCACAGACCGTCCACAGACCGTCCACAGACCGTCCACAGACCGTCCATGTTATAATAACGTCGCTAGATGACGCTCTTTTGAGTGTTGGTGGAGCAGGTTCATGTTAGCATAGCCCAGCACTAATCGATCTGAACTCCATTCAGAAAAGAAGCATTGTGTGACAAGTGTCATTTTGCGGCCAGACCTAACAAATAATTAATTCAGACTTTTTTTCACTTTTTTTATTATGTAGTTATTTCAGATATTGATACTGATATCAATATCAGTATCAATATCTGAACAACTCTCACTGCAACAACAACTGCAACATATAGACTCAGTCCTATTAACGGTCCTTTAAAGGTGATTGTGGTCCAGGTAGCTAATGTCGACACCATCCCTGTCCACTCTAGGGTTGATCATTGATGCTTTTGGAGAACTGAGGGACCAGCAGGAACAAGTGAAAGAAGACATGGAGGTGAGAAGACACACACTCACGCATTCTTTACCACTTAAAACAATGTACTATTATACAGCACATGAATGACAGGTCTAATATAGAAATGTATGGAAATACACACTGCAGGTACATGTTTTGTGTAATGGCAATCACTTAACACTGACCCGTTTCTCTTCCAGACCAAATGTTTTATCTGTGGGATAGGTAATGACTACTTTGACACAGTGCCACATGGCTTTGAAACGCACACACTACAGGAGCACAACCTTGCCAACTACCTGTGAGTACATCTGGAGCGTGTGTGTGTGTGTGTGTGTGTGTGCGTGTGCGTGTGCGTGTGCGTGTACCGGCACCTCTAAAGTATTGCCAATTGGTGCCAAACATTTCTCGGGGCAATATGGCCGACATATTAACATTAAATTGAAACACTGTCTGTCACATTTGACTTTGTTTGAGCACCAAGCATCAGCGTTGTAAACACAGTGTGCCTGAGTTGTGAGGAGAGTCAAGGTAAAATAAGAGAGATGCTTTCAGGTTCAGTTTTCTTTTAGTTTAGGTTTACCGTTTGGGTAAATCGATATTTTTTTATTATAATTATGTGTAATTCTTGTTTTGCCCAATTTGTGGAAAAAGACTTTCGAGCTTTGAGTTCTGTCTTGGATTCTATTTAACATCAGGCTGGTGTGTGCATGTGGGTGTATGTGCGATAATATTGTAAGATGTTTTCTAATGTGTGTGTGTGTGTGTGTGTGTGTGTGTGTGTGTGTGTGTTTCAGATTCTTTGTGATGTATCTCATCAACAAAGATGAAACAGAGCACACAGGCCAGGTAAAGCAGCTCATTTTCCTTTGGTCTTAGTGCATGTACATTACTGTGATATTGTAATGTGGTTGGTAGCCCACAGCTCAGCTTTCCTACAGTGTTTCTGATCCCGGCTGCTTGCATTGTCGATGCCCACATGCTCAGTATGCTTCAAACAAAATGCTCGGCAGGTCCTCCAACAGCATCTGAAACCTTTCCAATGGTAAATGGGGAATCTTTCCCTTCTGTATGATGGCCGGTCTTTGGCCTTGCCGTTGAGTTTGGCCATTCGAAACAGGTAGAAACACTCTTGCCCTGCTCCTACGACGGTTTGTTGAAGAATACTGAGGCTTTTAATGGATAAGTAGCTGTGTTTCCATTCGCACAGTTTTTTAACACGCATTTTAAAGCACCGCATTAGAAAAGCTGGATGGAAATGGCAAAATTTGTGAAAACTTCCTCAACTGAGCCCAAAGGTTTTTTTACGCTCGCTTCAGTTGGGTTTTGCCTTTGTGGAAAAAGAGTTATGAACGCTTAGTGAATTATGGAAGCCGAGTAAATTGTGAATCAGTGAATACTTAACTCACATGACTGATCAGCTGTTTCTGTTGTTGGTGTCTTCCCAGATATATATTTATATTGTCTTCATTTCCGGACAGCATGAAATATGGCCAATACTAGCTGACACGAAAGAACAATTAAAACTTGCCCAATTGAAAGAAATTCCTGAACACCTCTCTGTATTTTTTTTTTTATTGTACATGGCCACTTGTTTTGTTTCTGGTTCGCAACCTCTACTTCGTCTTCTACTCCGTTTACTGGTGGATTACAGCAATGTGTGGCCTACAGCGCCAACTTCTGGCCAAACTAAGCTGTAGCCGAGTTTATTTGCTCCAAACCAGTTGATGGAAACTAATTCAGCTTTTATTTTTTGCGACATTTCAAAAGTACGCTCGACAATTGAATGTAAACACGGCTAGTGTTTGAAGCTTACCCTGCTGTTACTAACCTCAGTATAGCTGATCCCAAATATGTTGTATGTAATGAAATCCCTTCCTTCCTCCTCCCATCTGTCTGTCTTAAAGGAGTCCTACGTATGGAAGATGTACCAGGAGCGTTGCTGGGAGTTTTTCCCGGCTGGTGACTGTTTCCGGAAACAGTACGAGGATCAGCTCAACTGATCTGTTCCTGGAGCAACAAACTCTTCCCTTTCATACCGTAACCTGTACAAGGCCCTATAAAGCCATCTTCCCGATGCTTATCCCTCAAACCTTTCTTACTGTTCTCTAAGGAGTCCCTGTTCTACCGAACAACGGGTCCTACACTCGACTCCATTTCCCAGTCTAGGAGGACCCACATCTCCAGCCTCCTCAACAGGCCCCGCCCTCAGCCTTTCTCCTGGCTCTTCCTCATCCAGGCACCCAACTCGCCAGCTCCGCCCCAACTTCCAGCACACTTTGTTTGGAATGCTTCTAACTCTGACTTTGTACATAGAAAATATCAGAGTATATGCTGTACAATACGGGACTGGTGGCACGTCAAGGTTTTTGGCTCAGATGATGACTTCTTTGCTTCATCTTATTCTACATTCACAGTAACAAGCAAAAAATACTACGGAATACTGGAGCAAAGGAAAAAGGAAGCACGAGACGGACAGGGGAGGAGAGTAGAAGGAAAATGAAGAGAGAATTATTCCTGAAAGACTTTCAGGACAATGATCACAAAGAGACAGACATTAGTATGATGATTTTTACAACTTTTCATGTGTACAATGCACGTTGCATGTAGGTACAGGTTGTGGACGCAAAAAAGGAGCACCTGTTCAACCCTGCTGTAATCCAGCATAACAGCTCTGCAATAATCGGACCTTTGAGAAGCTTATATGTCAGCTTTTGTTAGAGACTGTCAAAGAGGTGGGGGATTCGATTAAACTCTAGTTTGTGGTACATGTCAAGTGGGAAGATATACGGTGCCTCTAAATAATAATCTAATGCAACGCCACCAAACTTCTCCCGCAATTACCAGAGTCAAATCGACACCTCTGTGACACTGTCAACTAAAACTGAACATCCTGATCTTCACAAATAGGGCTGTTGTACTGGATTGAATTAAAGTATAGTTTACAGATGTTAATATTGTGTCCATACCTTGTACATGCCAACACTGTGTGTGAAGGGCTCCTTAACTAAGTGTTCACATTGCTAGCACCATGATCAAAAGTACCTTTTGTTCCAGTGGAGCTGAGTGAGCTGGAAACTCAGTATGGACATCAACAAGTCATAATCCTCCATGAGCTTGCAAGTTATCTACATCTTTATTTTTTCTTCTTCTTTTGAAAGACTACAGAAATAAATAAATCCCCCAAAACTATGTTTTCAAAATGGTTAAATTCATTAATGACATGTTTGGTAAGTGAATTTCTTTTCTTTTTCTTTCATGTGATCTTTTGCCCCAGTAGCAGCATGGCCTTAGGATAGAGAGGTCTGTCTGTCCAACACTCTGGTCCAGATCTAAGTAGGTGGGCAACTTTACTGGTCAGATGTCCATGAAACTCACTGAGCACATGACCTAATGCCACCATTCAGGCAAACCTTTCGCCCCACTTCTGGTCAAGTCTCTTCAGAATAGTGGAAAAGTCGGCATGTTTGTTCCGTGCAGTAGTGTTGTGGTGTGTAAGAAACATCACAGCCTCTAGGTGTCACTAGTCGGGGTTAAGACTTTTTTTTTTTTTTAAATTAATGCTACTTAATTAGGGCTTGCTCGGTACATTTGTTAATCAAACAATTGAGTTTTATTGAAAAGAAACAATACCAAAGCACCAAAAAAAATCTGTTTAAGACTTTATAGCTGCGGACAAAGTTATTGCGTGCTTGTTAGCTAAGATAAATATTCAACCAGACTGGAGCAACCCATCAGTCACAGCTGGAGGACGGGCTGAAGATTAATGTATGGATGGAAGCAGGGGGATGGGAGAACGGAGGATATAGTGCCTTACTGAGCCAGGAGTGAGTTATGCAAGCTGGAGGAGGAGAGGGGAGTGTCGGAGAACCTCACATAAATACAATATCAAGACTGAGGCGGACTCCTAGAGCAGGGTGAGTGTGGTGGTGGTCATGAAAGACCAAAACACAACCATGTGTGAGCACTATAGGAAAGTAGAAATAGAAGGTCAGCGAGAGAAATGCCCTCAGGACTTTGTTATTGGGAATCTGAAATGACTGGCATGCCTCACTGGTCCTTGATCAGTTTCGGTGCACACCTGTGTTGAAGTATCACATTTGACATAATTTCACACTTCAGTTGCGCTTGTATTGCAGCTTTGTGCAGTGAAAAAAAGGGGTGTGGCAATTGAAAAATGTACAAATTCATTGTGTTTTAATCAATTCTGTTTGATTACACAGAACTGTCCGATCATCTTAAAGCTTTCTTGAAGTGACAGCAGCAGAAAAATGAGGATTGGAAATTGTGTGGGGACGTTCAAAAACGAGTCAACCGTGTCCCCGTGTTAAAATGCCCAACTTAGCAGCAGAAAGAAACATCTTTACAGTCTGGTACAAAAAAACTGTTTTGGTCTCTATCATTAATTTCCCTGTTCATGACAACAGTGCAGGGGAGTGAATTTGTATACAACTCACCCATTTTAATTGTATTAATACCTGAAGTTATACATAATTAAAGGCGTGGACACTTTAAGTGACAGGCCGCTACCACAGCAGCTGGTCATTTTTATCCAGAGGTTTTTCTCCAGCCAAAATCAGCATCCCAATCAATATCACACTTAATGTGAATTACTTATTCCTAAACCTAAACCTTTCTAACCAAGATAGCTAGCTAGCACTAGCTAGTGGTACCTGGCCCTATTGGGCCTCGCTCCCCTTCAGTTACACACTCTTGTCTAAATAAGGTCACTTCTGATTTAAAAAAAAGCAAGATGGAGACGGCCAAAATG
>JACSYO010001691.1:0-35000 GCA_016806645.1 Ophiodon elongatus
TCGTAATTATGACTTCTGTATATTGTAATTATGACTTCTGTATATTGTAATTATGACTTCTGCATATTGTAATTATGACTCCTGTATATTATAATTATGACTCCTGTATATTATAATTATGACTTCTGCATATTGTAATTATGACTTCTGTATATTATAATTATGACTTCTGTATATTGTAATTATGACTTCTGCATATTGTAATTATGACTTCTGTATATTATAATTATGACTTCTGCATATTGTAATTATGACTTCTGTATATTATAATTATGACTTCTGTATATCTTTAAAATGACTTTGACTGTAAAAGAAAATTCTTTCCTCATTTTCTAGATTTTTTCTCATAACAGGAACTGATAATAAGTGAAATCTTCGTCCTCCCTTCTGAGCAGAAAGACGATGTCCGTTTCCGCGGCAACAGTCATCCACCAGGTGTGACGAGTCAGGTGATCCATCCCATAATGAACCGTGTGTCAAACACTCCATTCACTGTCTCAGGTGTGTTTCCTCTGATCTGCTGCTGCTTGGTCCTGAGGCTCCCGAGAGACATCACAGCGTCTGTCCAGCATCTGGACCGAGTGTCCTCAGAGTGTCCTCAGAGTGTCCTCAGAGTGAGTGTCCTCAGAGTGTCCTCAGAGTGTCCTCAGAGTGAGTGTCCTCAGAGTGAGTGTCCTCAGAGTGTCCTCAGAGTGAGTGTCCTCAGAGTGTCCTCAGAGTGAGTGTCCTCAGAGTGAGTGTCCTCAGAGTGTCCTCAGATTGTCCTCAGAGTGTCCTCAGAGTGAGTGTCCTCAGAGTGTCCTCAGAGTGTCTTCAGTGTATCCTCAGAGTGTCCTCAGTGTATCCTCAGAGTGTCCTCAATGTATCCTCAATGTATCCTCAGAGTGTCCTCAGAGTGTCCTCAGTGTATCCTCAGAGTGTCCTCAGTGTATCCTCAGAGTGTCCTCAGTGTATCCTCAGAGTGTCCTCAGAGTGTCCTCAATGTATCCTCAGAGTGCCCTCAGAGTGTCTTCAGTGTATCCTCAGAGTGTCCTTAGTATGGCTGTGTCCTCAGATTGTCCTCAGTGCTTCCTCAAAGTGTTCTCAGATTGTCCTCAGTATGTTTGTGTCCTCAGTATGTTTGTGTCCTCAGTATGTTTGAGTCCTCAGTATGTTTGTGTCCTCAGTATGTTTGAGTCCTCAGTATGTTTGTGTCCTCAGTATGTTTGTGTCCTCAGTATGTTTGTGTCCTCAGTATGTTTGAGTCCTCAGTATGTTTGTGTCCTCAGTATGTTTGTGTCCTCAGTATGTTTGTGTCCTCAGTATGTTTGTGTCCTCAGTATGTTTGAGTCCTCAGTATGTTTGTGTCCTCAGTATGTTTGTGTCCTCAGTATGTTTGTGTCCTCCGTATGTTTGAGTCCTCAGTGTCCCGTGGACATGAGGACAGTGTCCTCCTCAGTTTGCTGTGTCCTGGAGGACAGCAGGTGTCTCTACACCTCCTTTTCTTCTTTACTGTGAAACGACGTCCGTCTCAGATTTTCCTTCACTTTGACGAACTCCGGAGCTTTCAGGTTTTCCTCCTGCTCCTTCTCCTGCTGTTTGTCCATCTGCATCAGAGACAACAGTTAGAGTGTGTGTGTGTGTGTGTGTGTGTGTGTGAGTGTGTGTGTGTGTGTGTGTGTGTATGTGTCTGTGTGTCTGTGTGTGTGTGTGTGTGTGTGTGTGTGTGTGTCCCTGTGTGTGTCCCTGTGTGTGTGTGTGTGTGTGTGTATGTGTCTGTGTGTCTGTGTGTGTGTGTGTGTGTGTGTGTGTGTGTGTCCGTGTGTGTGTCCGTTTGTGTCTGTGTGTGTGTGTGTGTGTGTGTGTGTGTGTGTGTGTGTGTGTGTGTGTGTGTGTGTCGTGTGTGTCTGTGTTGTGTGTGTGATATTTTGTGTGTTTCCGTGTTGTTGTGTGTCTGTGTTGTTGTGTTTTTTGTGTGTTTTTGTGTTGTTGTGTGTCTGTGTTGTGTGTGTCTGTGTTGTTGTGTGTCTGTGTTGTTGTGTGTCTGTGTTGTTGTGTGTGTCTGTGTTGTGTGTGTCTGTGTTGTGTGTGTCTGTGTTGTGTGTGTCTGTGTTGTGTGTGTCTGTGTTGTGTTACCTCTTCCAGTTTCTGGTGTCTCTTCTGAAGCTCCGCCTCCAGAGGAGAAATCTTCCTTCGAGCTTCTTCTTCCTGTTTCCTCTGTTTGATCAGCTGATCTCTTTTCCTCGACTCCAGAACTCTCTGCAGCTCCGGCTTCGTCTCCACACTCGTCCCGCTGCCTCTGAACACACACACACACACACACACACACACACACACACACACACACACACACCGACATTCATACATTATATTTATTATTATTACAGTGATAAATATATTACTATATTTACAAATACAAATACATATAAACAATAATATTTGTAAACAGTAAGACAACAGAATAAAGAGGGAATGATTAAAGTAAAAGGTTACTTCATATACATGAGGTAAATATGACAGCACAGTTTAGACACAGCAAAAACTGTGTATTTAACCAAGACAAATATATACTTTTGGTTTTTTTTCGTGTATTTTCAGGTGTGTGTTTGTGTTTATGAGAATAAATACAACAATAGAGTGAAATAATAAACTTTTCCCTTGCGGTATTAATGAAGTATATTCTTCTTCTTCTTCTTCTTCTTCTTCTTCTTCTTCTTCTTCTTCCTGTGTTTCTGTGTTTCCTCCAGCAGAGGGCAGTCTGTTATAACTACACATAAAACTGCACAAACACATCATCACGTGTGTTTCTGCACACACACACATTGTGTCTACTTAAAAAAAAACAATACATTTCTTCACACAAAGACGTGCGTGTTTTCTACGTATTAGCATTCTTTGAGTCAGTTTTATTTGCTGCATAATCAGCAACTCATTAGCATTTGTTCTCTTCGCTCTCAGCTTTTTATCTCGAGTTCAAGTTCCGGTTGATTTGCGTAACAGCTGATGATGTCGGTGAGTGTGTTTTATTTCCTTTCAGCTCCACTTCTCCTCCTGAATGATAAAAACTGAAGAGAAAAAAAAAAAAAAAAAAAAAAAAAAAAAAAGCCCGAAGCGTCCGAGCTCTGAGTGTGAATGAGCGACCGTGCGAAGGTGAAAACTTTCCCAGCGTTCCTCCGGGCACGCGGGCCTGCGAGGTGGGAGGCTGTTGCTTAGCAACGGCCGCTCGTGTCTTCAGAAACTTTACACGACGAGACGACAGGCGTTAAAAAAGAAATACCGCTCTCTGATTGGTCGGCTCGGTGAGCAGAGCCCTGACCACCCTGAGCCTCGTGAACCACGAGAGGAAGGAGAGCGACACGGAACAGACTGAGGCACAAACAAACTATATTTATTCAATAGTGAATGTTAGTATTGACATAAATAAGATGTCACAGTGACTAATATCCACTTCTTATATTCAGTCGATGGTAAACATAGTATTTCATGTGTGAAAGGAAATCGTGGGAGTCTGAATGGTGCAGCTGATAAAAGCGTGTTATTTTTTGTATTATTTTCTGCATTTTATATATATATATATATATACATATAAAAACAAATTCTACATATATATATATATATATATACACATATATATACATGTATATATATATATATACATGTATATATGTGTGTGTACATATAATATATATACATATATATATGTATATATATACCCTTATATGTATATATATATACATAGATATATATGTATACATATGTATAGATATATATGTATACATATGTATATATATATATACATATATATGTATATATATATGTATTATATGTATATATACACAGTATATATATATACATATATATAAATACTTGTTTTTATAAATATATATATATAAAAAAATATTATATATATACTGTGTATATATATACACATAAATATGTATATATATGTGTGTATATATATGTATATACACACATATATATACATATATATATGTGTGTATATATATGTGTATATGTATGTGTATATATATATATATATATATTATACAAATGTCTTTGTTTCCCACAAATGTTTTTGTGTTTTAAAATGTCATTGTTTTGTAAATATGTCGCAGGTCCTCATTTTCCTGAGACGCTCTTACCGTCCAAAAAATGTCTTCACCTTATAAAATATATCCTACCATCCTAAAATACTTTCCCTCCCATTCCAAAATGTCCTGGCATTTTAAAAATGGTCCTGACTTTAAGAATCGTGGTCTAAACTTTCTCAGTTTCCCGGAAAACTTCCTTAAACAGTTCCCACTTTCCTCGAATGTCGTGAAATATCTCCAATTTCTCAACAAATATCCTCACGTTCCAAAATGTCTTCACTTTTAGAAATGTCTTCTCTTTCTAAAAACATTTCCCCACTTTCTACAAACGTCTTCCCTTCCCCGAAAAAATCTGTATTTTCCAAACAAATTTCCTTTTTTCCCACAAATGTCCTCACATTCCAAAATGTCCCCGCTTCCCACCGCCGTCCTCACATGTGCATGTACACAAACACACACACACACACACGCTCTCAGTTACCGTTTGCAGCTGCTCATCAGCTCTCGGTGAAGCTCCTGGTGACTCTTTGAAGCTTTGACAGGGTTCACCAGTTTCTTGGGTTTGATGAGGTCCTCGTCCTCGTCTCCCTCCAGGTAGTCGGGCTGGGGCACGTAGCTGGACACCGGGGACGGTTTCCTGTGGACGCCCTCGGACCGGTGCTGCTGCAGGTCTGCATACGCTGAGGCTGAGGACACAATTTAATTTAAAGTCACTTAAACTTTAATCGGCTCTCCAGAGGATGAACCCTTTAGACTGTACTGAATCCGTGATCTTCCCTCTGGCGCCCCCCTCAGGACATCTGTAGTAAAACATCCGGATGTTTGTTCATGTCATAAACGCTGCAGAGATTTCCTCTCATGTCGTCTGTCAGAATGAAGCTGCGTGTTTGTGAACATGTCCACGTTTTCAGGATTCAGTCTGAACTACAGCGTCCATGTCTCCGCCTGTTTGTCTGCCGGGAGGAAGGACAGATTAACAGGCATCTGATCCGAGTTCTCAGATATTCTGGGAGACAGAGATCAGATGTCATACAGTTCACCTCACACAATGACCTCTTTCTCAAGCGCAACCAGAGACCCACGTCCACTGCTGCTTCATATTTCTGGGTGCAGCACCCGGCCACAAGTATGTGGACAGCTATCTTGAACCGCATCTTCTGGTTTCAGACTTTCCTCCAGATGTTGAAGCCGCTGCAGAGATTTGTTCAGACTGCAGAGCATCAGCGAGGGCCGAGGATGTTCGGTTTGAATGTCCGGAGGTAGACTTTACCGTGATGGCGTGTTGCAGTGGATGAAAACGAATGCGCTTTCAGCAGCCTGTTTCACCAGATCTGCAACCTGCAACCTGCAACCTGCAACGTGTGTGCTGCGGTTTGAAACCTGCAACCTGCAACCTGCAACCTGCAACCTGCGGTTTGCAACCTGTAACCTGCAACCTGCAACCTGCGGCTTGCAACTTGAGATGTCCTCTCACATGAATGTTGACACATTTAACTAAACAGGAGAAACTGTTGTTGTGACCAAAGGAACGAGCATGAAACAGCTTTGTACTTGTCGCTCCGCCACGTTTCCACATTTACAACAGGGACATGACAGGGAGTGAATCTAGCAGAGCGGAGATTTCACAAAGTCTCCGACCGGATGATTCTTCCAGCTCAAAGCTCTCGTCGTTGTCTTCTCTCCCGCGGTTCATCTGCAACTTTTAACTCGATTTGATCTCTGAGTTTCCGAGAGGAGAAGATTCAACAGGAGGCCTGAATCAGAGGGCCGACGCAGGAAGTCTGGACGGACTTTGAGACACGCCGCGGTTTCATATTGATCCGAGACAGGACGTGCAAACTAAACCCTCTCTGTAGTTTATCGACGTCTCTGTGAGTGCCTGTTATCTGGTTACAACTGGAAGCTGTGATAACTCTGTGAGAGGAAGACTGTCTGACTCCACCACAGCCAGGAGGAAACGCGATCACGTTGCACAGTAACATAAGAACATAAATGTATTTTCTTTAATTCGTTCATCCTGAGAATGAAATCCCTCTGAAGTTACTAAATCAGATCAAAGCATCTTAAACCAAAAACCTTTGTTTTTATAAATATATATATATATATATATATATAGTTAATACTATATATATATATATATTGCAGCTATATATATGTATATATATATATAGTATCAACTATAAATATATATATGTATAGTTAATATTATATATATATATATATATAGTATTAACTATACATATATATATATTGCAGCTATACATATATGTATATATAGTATTAACTATACATATATATATATATATATATATATATATATATATATATATAGTTCTTAACATTTCTAAATGTTATTCCACATTCTGGTCTGTTTCTCTGATCGACTGCTACCAACAACAATAACACTGATTATAATATTAGTCACTGCAACAAAATGTAAAAATAATTAATCCTCTATTTGCATTGAAACCAAAATCTACATGATGCTTTAAATTTGAATTTAATTTCTAGTTTCCACACAGAATAAAAACTGTTGATTGTCTTTTACGTGTTGCTGACTTCATGATTGTGTCAATTAATCCCACGAACAGACGTGATGACTGTCTGAACACAGCGGGTTGAAGTCTGCTTTCCTCTTACGTAAACACGCAGGACGCATCGTGACATGTTGCAAAAGACAAACTAGTTTGAACTGTGCAGCTATTGATCCGCTCCTCGAAAATCAATCCTGCTTTTACCGTTGAGAAAACATCCAAAAGCTCTGTTGTGACCAAACTGGGTCTAAAACACCTCAGATGGGACCACACCAGAATCAAAACCCCAGAAAACACTGGACCAAAACAGGATTAAAACACCAGAGTATTGGCACAAACCCGGATTAAATTATAGTTGTTTTAACTATTATTTATACTGTTATTTATCTGCACTTTTACTGCTTCTTTTGCACTTCTGGTCAGATGCTAACTACATTTCGTTGTCTTGGTGCTTAGTACTCTGTGCAATGACAATAAAGTTGAATCTGAATCTGATCTGAAATCAACAGAGAATATTGGGACAAACCTGAACTAAAGTCCAAGAGAATATTAGAATAAACCAAAAGTAAAACACCAGAGCTTATTGGACCAAATCAGAACTAAAAGACCAGATAATGTTGGACCGAACTAAAACACGGGAGAAAAATGGGCCCAAACCAGGACTAAAACATCAAGTCTTCCCGACTCCACATTCCTTTAATGCTGATGAGAAGAGGTGTTTTATTATATAACAATCCCAGCAAAGTAAGTTGATCTGAACTCCCACTCAAATGAAATGAATCTGCCAACAGTGACTTCATCTCCATCCTACGCTCCCCACGTCCACACCAACATCACGCTGTTTTATTACTGCGTTAGCACCACGCTGCTCTCCAACACATGACTCAAGACTTCAATTATTCTTCAAATGTAAATTATAATATAACTTAGTTGGTTTTTTTTTTACTTGAGTAAAGGGTGTGCATTCTTAGCTTCCCACCACTGCACACCCCAACAAATCTCTAAAAGCCTCATTATCAAGTCCTAAAATAATAAATCACGTTATTAAATGCAATTTTTACCAGATAATAATAAAGTTTCTGAGGTAAATTAATTATTGACTTCTTGAATCCGCAAATAAGCTCCATTTTAACGAATAATTTATTCCTAAATATTACATTATTTAAATTTCAGTTCCAAAATGACAGTAAAACATCTTTTGTATTTGTTTTATTCTACTCACATTTCCACATATTCACCAAATACACAGATTAAATTCAACACAAAGCGCTGACATGCGAACAAAACTATCAAAATAACACAAATTATAAACAGCTTATAAAAAAAGTGAAACACTAAGTTAAAATTACTTTTTTTTAACATACCACTGGACAGAAAGCAGAACTCATCCATTAACAGAGCAGAAGAAAAAAAACTAAATATCCCAAAAAATGATTATAAACAACAACTACACACCAAACAGTCCTCACACACCCAGCAGTAAATAACAATAACAGTTGGCTACAATTTAGTAGTGAAATGTTTCAGGAGGATCCAGGATCAGTCTGCGTCTTACCAGACTTCACCATCCCCTCCCAGGCTGCGGTGGTCCTCTGATCCATGTGATCCATCTGATCCAGATCCAGGTCCTGGTCCTGGTCCTGGTCCTGGTCCTGGTCCTGGTCCTGGTCCTGGTCCTGGTCCTGGTGGTCCTCATGTGCTTCAGTCTGTGTGAACCCTTATGCTCTCTGTGGAGGAGCAGCGGCGCTCCACTCCTCCCGACTGAGTCATGCCGAGTGTGGAACAGCGGTCACATGATCCTCCCAGTGTTTCCCTCCTCCTCCTCCTCCTCCTCCTCCTCCTCCTCCCCCTCCTCTTCCTCCTCCTCCTCCTCCTCTTCCTCCTCCTCCTCCTCCTCTTCCTCCTCCTCCTCTTCCTCCTCCTCCTCCTCCTCTTTGTGAAGATTTCTGACAACCTGCTCTCGGTCTTTTCCCACGCTGCTGTCTTCAGGTTTGGGTTTGAAATTGAAAAAAAACTGTCCAGAAGTTGAACGCCTGAAGACGGTGGAGGGGAGAATTCCTCCAAATTAAAAGATAAAATACATTATTTGTTCGTGACTGTGAAAAAACAAATCACCGGTTTAAGGTTTGAGTTGAAATAAATCCTCAGTTAAGTTGAAAATTACCTTTTAATGGAGCTAGGCTAGCAGTTTCCCCCTGCTTCCAGCCATTGTGCTAAGCTAGGCTAAACATCTCCTGGACCTCTCTCTGGATGGACGTGCCCATGTTGTTGTTGGAGGCCAGACTCTGTCAACGTATTGTTAAATTTAACAGATCTGGGTTCCCCGCTACGCAGATAATTCTCCTAAAATCAAAACGTACGTCTTTGTATGACTCCTTAAGAAAGACTTTCCATTTCGGCTGATATTTAACTCTTAACAGCTCTTCTGTGAACTAAGTTAAATAAATTAAAGGAAGACGTATGAAGTTACTGTTTGACATCCCGAAACACCTCCAGTCGCCACGTCTGCGCAATTTTTTGGAAACAGAGGACCCGTTCGTCTGTGGACCGCCGTTTTGAAGCCTTGAGTTCGACGATTTCGCCGTCGCCATCTTGGATTACGGCCGTCGCCATGTTGGTTTTTTTTGCAACCGATAAACAGAAGTTAACAGGACTGAGGAGGAGTGAAGTAGAGAAGCCGTATACGTCTGGTGTTGACCTGTCAATCACCTTGTAGCCCCGCCCCTAAAGCATCCCCTCTTTATGGTCTGTTTGACTCTAAATGAACCATAATTTACTAAATGAACATCATGCTGTATTGAAGAAGACTTGAAACTAGAGATTGAGACATAAACTCATGTTTACAATGTTTACTGAGGGAATAAATCAAGAGAGAAGTAGAGTCATTTTCTATAGACTTCTATACAACCAGAGGAGTCGCCCCTGGTGGTCAGGAGAGAGAATGCAGCTTTAACACATGAAGCTTTGACTTCTATACAACCAGAGGAGTCGCCCCCTGGTGGTCAGGAGAGAGAATGCAGCTTTAACACATGAAGCTTTGACTTCTATACAACCAGAGGAGTCGCCCCCTGGTGGTCAGGAGAGAGAATGCAGCTTTCACACATGAAGCTTTGACTTCTATACAACCAGAGGAGTCGCCCCCTGGTGGTCAGGAGAGAGAATGCAGCTTTAACACATGAAGCTTTGACTTCTATACAACCAGAGGAGTCGCCCCCTGGTGGTCAGGAGAGAGAATGCAGCTTTAACACATGAAGCTTTGACTTCACTCGGCAGAACCGGAGGTTGCCGCCTGGATAAGACAACCAATCACAGGTCGGTTCTCCGACGGTAACCTGAGAGGGACAAACTCACCTCTGCCGTTTGGGTGCTTTCCATTTTTGACACACTGCTGCTTCGGTGGAGGCTCGTGGTCGATGCTGTACGCCTTCTGGAAAAAACACAGAAGAAGAAAAAGAGAGAGAATGAGGAGCGCGTGGTGGAGGGAGGACACGCGGTACTGAAGCTCTGACGCTGGATTCATCAGTTTGTGTCGGGTGAAGAAAAACCAGGTGACTTATGGGAAAAGAGAATAACTCAGTAATACTCACTAATAACTCAGTTCTGTCCCATCGTCAAATCGTCGAGTGTTTGAGTCTCCGGCAGACATTTTGAGCCCGTTATTAACCCTTTCCGCGAGTCAGCATTAGATGCAGACTTTGCCCAAAGGAATTACCCACAATTCATTGCAATGTGACGTTAAATACGGGTTCACCAGTGGAAGCACGGAGAAGTAAAAAAAAAGGTAAACAAAGAGGACGGCACACATGTGTTCAGCCTTGAATATTATATTTACACAACAACATTAGGGATTAAAGATGGGACATGAAAATACATTAAATCAGATTATATTTATTTATTTATTTATTTATTCATGAAATATTTAATTTTGTCATTGAAGCTGTTTTTAAAAGAAATAAGTGAATAGATCATTTGAAATGACGTCTCATCTCGTGAGGAAAAGAGCCCGGAAGACGTTCAAATCAGGGAGTAAAAATATCCGCAATTGTACGTCATATTTTTTACGTTGTCATGGTAACGTGGTATGCTGCAGCAAATCGCTGGCCCATTCGTATTTACACCATGTGCAGCCCTCACAGTCTCTCACACTCAAGCACTTAACAGGTGACATCATTAAGTCCTTGAGGGTTCAGGGTGTGAGGCCTAAGGGGGGGGGGGAGCACTGGGACTGGGCAATTGTTCTACTGGCAACTATATTACCCACAATGCAACTGGACCAACAGTGGGTTGGGGAAGTTTGAGTGTTGCATGTTTTTCTCTCAGTGTACCTGATTCTGTACTTCTATTCTTTACAGTTTTTGAGTATTTGGTGCTGCACATCTTTCTTGAGTCGAGCTGAGCCTCCTTCTCCTTCCTTCACCTCGCTCTCCCCCGTCTCCTCATCCCCTTCCACACTCCTCTCTCTCCTCCCCCTCTCACCTCCTTCACTCCTCTCTCCTCCCCCTCTCACCTCCTTCACTCCTCTCTCCTCCCCCTCTCTCTTCCTTCTCCTCTCTCCTCCCTCTCTCTCTTCCTTCTCCTCTCTCCTCTCACTTCCTCCCCCTTCCCCTCTCTCTTCATCCCATTCCCCTTCTCCTCTGCTCTCCTCCTCCCCCTCCTCTCTCCTTAACCCCTCTCTTCCTTCTCCTCGCTCCTCTCACTTCCTCCCCCTTACCCCCTCTCTCCCTCCCCTTCCCCTCTCTCTTCCTCCCATTCCCCTTCTCCTCTCTCTCCTCCTCCCCCTCCTCTCTCCTTGCTCCCTGTATTCCTTCTCCTCCTCCTCTCTCCTCCAACCCCACCTTTCTCTTCTCTCACCTCCTCTTTCCTACCCCTCTCTCTTTCTCCCCTACCTCTCTCTCCTCTTCCTTCTCCTCTCTCTCCTCCTCCCCCTCCTCTCTCCTTACCCCGTCTATTCCTTCTCCTCCCCCTCTCTCCTCCAAACCCACCTTTCTCTTCTCTCACCTCCTACCCCTCTCTCTTTCTCCCCTACCCCTCTCTGTCCTCTTCCTTACCACCTCTCCTCCCCCTCTCTCTTCCTCCCTTCCTCCCTCCCCCGGGTGTTTCTCAGCCGACCGTCTCCTTTCAGACTCCAGGTCAGTTGGATGTCGTCCTCTCTGACTGAATGGACTTTGTGTTGGTTGCTAAGAGACTTCATCAGGCTTCAACATGGTGACAAGGCCCTCACTGTCTCACAGACGCCCCCCTCACCCCCCCTCACCCCTCACCCCCTCAAGGAGGAGGAGGAGGAGGGGGTCTGTTGAGGTGCCATGAATGTTGTTTACAGCAGGATGAAGATTTAATGACTGATCCTTTCTCCTAAACTGGTCCCAGTCTGTCCACCAGGAGGTTAAATGACCAGTTCAACATACAGTGCAATCCTCCTCCTCTTCCTCTTCTTCTTCTTCTTCTTCTTCTTCTTCTTCTTCTTCTTCTTCTTCTTCTTCCGATGACGATGACGATGATGATGATGATGCAGGTGTCACCATGACGCCTGGTGCAAACAGCATTAACAAACTACATGTCACGTGGTGCTACTTCACTGATGTAAATAAAAAGAACCAGCTGATGTGAGATCAGCTGACGGGGGGATTTGAACCTGTGACCTTCAGGTCTCCAATCCTCCGGTTTGACAGGTGGAATCAGGAGCAGAGCCGAGCTGAGGACAGTCTGACCCCTGCTGGACGTACCGAAGCATTACAGCTCCGACTGTGAAGGACAAGCCGTGATCTGGCCTTTTAGCGAAGATGTGAGTTTAATCTTAAACTACAGATAAATATAAAAACAACGTTATCTTGAATCTCAGTTTGCTTTAAATGCAGAAAATTCTCTGATCAGTTCACAACAAAACAAAACAAACGGATCATTTTAATTTAACCTGAATCAAAATTAACAATTTTTCTTAAAGCTTAAAGTTAAATCTGAAAATATATCAACTAATGAGGCATCACACAGGATTTTATTCTGAAGGTCAGAGGTCACGCGTATGACCGTCCAATCACAGCAAACAGAGCTAATCTCAGCAGGCGCGTCATCGTGTGTGTTTCTTCTTCTCTGGTTTCTTTGAAGGTTCATATTAGTATTTAAAAAGTAAACAACTACTCAATAAGCACTATTAAAAGTTAATTATTAAGTAATTAAAATGAGCTCCACCTTTTAATCAGCTGCAACATTAAAGCGATGAATACATTAATGCATCAATAATCCAAATTAAATATTATAATATATATTAATTTGCATAATGATTACTTTTACTTTTGGTACTTTGAGTATTCTTTTACATTTTTGTACTTTTAGTGCTGCAAGATTTTTAAATGCAGACTATTTCTACTCTTATTATTATTATTATTATTATTATTATTATTTCAGTTTCCTTCAATTTCTTCTTCTGCTGTTAAAAAGTCAGCTGGAGAGTTTTATAGAAGTTCCTCCTCCTCCTCCTCCTTCTTCTTCTTCTTCTAGTTTCAGTATTTTTAGCTGTAGGGATTTTCTCTGATCTTAATCTGGTCCAATCTGGATTTAACCCACTGAAGACATCAACACTACAAACACAACTGTATTAATTTAAACGTGTTTTCTGTGTTGCTCCTCTTCTTCTTCTCCTCGTTAATGAGCAGTGTTGCGTAACAGCAGCTGAAAATAGTCTGGTACTATTTGTTCTGTCAGAGCTCATTCACTCACTCACTCAGTTCATGAACCTGCTGACGGGGTCTGAGCTCTGATTGGTCGAGGCCGGGCTCTGTTTGTTACGAGGCACAATAAGAGAGACACTGATGTTATTGTGTTAATGTTATAATAAGAACATCGATCCACCCCAATAGTTTTATTCCATCCTGCTGTCTTTTCTTTTAACTGCAATTAAATAGAGCTATTATATAATATAATATTCAAAGTTCGTCACTGTCGATCTCACCAAGGCTCTTGATCTAATCTAGATATCTAAAAGAATTTATTTATGTCTGTAGTTTTTGTTTTTTTAACTAAATCAGCAAATATTTTCTCAAATACACAAAACTTTCAGGAATATTAGTAATTATTCTCACACTTTTTCTTTATTTGTCTCTGTTTTCTTTCCATATGTTTATATAAAATAACAACAACAATATATATATATATATATATACCCAGGAGGAGGAGATGAGGGGGGGAGAGAGGGGGGAGGAAGGGGAGGAAGAGAGAGGGCAATGAGAGGTGGTAAGGAAGAGGAGAGAGAGGTAGGGGAGAAAGAGAGAGGGGTAGGAAAGAGGAGGTGAGAGAAGAGAAAGGTGGGGTTGGAGGAGAGAGGGGGAGGAGAAGGAATAGAGGGAGCAAGGAGAGAGGAGAGAGAGGAGGAGAGAGAGGAGTGAGCTGTTGCTTTTATAAAATGGTCATCAAGTATGACAAGATTAAAGTCATAGACATATTCTCTCTCTCCTATCTTATAGCGGGCTTTAGCAGCTAACGTGGGTTTTTTTGTATTTTGGGTTGCTGGCAGTTTCAGAATTTGTTAAATTGTTAAACTTATAGCTGAATATATGAGGACGGTTCAAGAGCACAAACAAGCAAGACCGCGTTATATTTTCTAAATCATCCAACGGAAAGCTCAGCCCAGTGTTTCCAACTGTGTTCCAGTGAGACTAGCGTTCAGCGCTAACCAACTGCCTCCGAAGCCACGCCCCCAAAATCACCACAGCGAACGTAAACAACAAACATGGCCGCCGTTAGAACTCTCAGCTGTCTCGACGAGCGCCGGTGAACAGCTCATTACAGTCCTGAGACTTTTAAGGAGATTACCGACGCTGCCTTTAATCACTTATTTGTTTCCTTTTTTATTTCTCGCGGCTTACGTTAGTGACCCCTCGTGACCTTTGGTTTTAATTTAGTCCGAAAGGATCCACAGATCCACACACAGCAGGTTTTTTGGGGTTTTTTTGTTTCGTTCTCAGTTTAATAGAAATTAATTATAATGCTTTTGGGAATAAACATTTAAACCTTTCCTGGCTGAACATGTCACACGTTGTAAAATATCAATATACCACGTGAGAACCAGTGAATTAGAGATACGGAGTCAATTCATTGTCTTTGTTTTTAACTATTTGTTTGGTAAACGTTTCAGATTTAACATTTGGACCTCAATGAAGTCAGTTTCTCTGTAAAACAGAGCGTCTGCAGCGTCTCGTCTCTCCACCTGCTGCCGCCGGCGGGAACGCCGCTAAAAATAGAGCCGAGCGGGACGTCACGGCCGCCGCGTGCCCGATACCGCCGTCCGTTCACGCCGCCGCCCCGGCTGTCAGCTGTCGCCGGTCACCGAGCACACGGACTCGCCCACGTCGACAGGTGTGTGGACGCCCATAGCTCGAATAGTTCCAGGGAACCACAGAGAGGAGCGGGTTCAAGTTCAAGTGCAGTACTTCAGTTCACATTCCAGGTACTTTATGCGTCTACTTCACTCCACTTATACTTTACAAATTAAAACAAAGGAAGAGTTTATGAAGTCTGTACAGATCATTTGTACCTATTTAACGTATTCGTGTATTTAAGTACAACTGAAACGATTAGTTGATTAGTCAGTTTGACAGAAAGTTTATATAAGTATAAGTATTTTGTCCTGTAAAAATGTTTCATGTTTCAGATTTGCTGCTTTCCCTTTGAATAATGTTAATGTATTAATAATAATGTTAATGTATTAATAATAATGTTAATGTATCAATAATAATGTGAATGTATTAATAATAATGCCAATGTATGAATAATGATTTTTATTATAAATAATGTTGTTAATGTATTAATAATAATGTTAATGTATCAATAATAATGTGAATGATATGTATGAATATTGTAATAGTATTAGTAATAATGGAAATTAATTGGTAATGATGTTAATGTAGTTGTAATGATGTCAATAGTATTAATGTATTTATTATAATGCCAATTATGTTAAAGTATTAGTAATAATGTTAATAATATTGATTTATTAGTAATAATGTTAATAATGTTAATTCATTACTAATAATGTTACTAATGTTAATATATTGTAATAATGTTAATACTGTTAATTTATTAGTAATAATGTTACTAATGTTAATATGTTAGTAATAATGTTAATAATGTTGATTTTCTTTTGTAATAATGTTAATGTTACTATATTGTAATAATGTTAATATATTGTAATAATGTTAATACTGTTAATGTATTAGTAATACTGTTAATAATGTTAATATATTGTAATAATGTTAATAATGTTGATTTATTAGTAATACTGTTAATAATGTTAATGTATTAGTAATAATGTTAATAATATGAAGGTGTTCTGGGTAATAGTGACAGCTTTTGTCACTATTTTCACAAACAAAACAATCAATCAATTAAAATAATCAGCAGATTAATCCATAATGAAAATAATTAGTTAATAGTTCTAAAGGTGGAAATAAAACCCTGCTTTTACATTACATGAGTAATAATAATCTAAAGAGTACATGTGGTAGTACAACAGTTCCAGGGGACATTTTCATACTTTTACTATATTTTCCTGATCACACTTGAACTTTTAAAGTTACATTTTCAATGCAAGAGTTTTACTTGCAAGTGAGTATTTTGTAGCAGTAAAGGATCTGAATACTTCCTGGTTTCATTGGTATGAAAACACTGCACACGTGTGTTTCTGGTTCAGGATACTGTTCAGTCACTCAGCAGCTCAAACTGTCTCCTTTAAAAGTGCAGAATAATCTATCAGCAGCTCCTGTTTGCAGCTCAACACTCAACAACACACTCACTCAAACAACTCAGTTAGGTTTAGGCAACAAACCTACATAGTTACGTTTTGGAAAATATCGTGAAATACTGGCAACAAAACTACTTGATTCAGTTTAGGAAAAGTGTGGTTTGGGTTAAAATAACTACGGGAGCAGACGGCAACATCCAGTTCTGCTGAGTGAAGCCGATGCGGAAGTGTCTTAAAACTTGCATTCTCTCTCCTGACTACCAGGGGGCGACTCCTCTGGTTGTATAGAAGTCAAAGCTTCATGTGTTAAAGCTGCATTCTCTCTCCTGACCACCAGGGGGCGACTCCTCTGGTTGTATAGAAGTCAAAGCTTCATGTGTTAAAGCTGCATTCTCTCCTGACCACCAGGGGGCACTCCTCTGGTTGTATAGAAGTCAAAGCTTCATGTGTTAAAGCTGCATTCTCTCTCCTGACCACCAGGGGGCGACTCCTCTGGTTGTATAGAAGTCAAAGCTTCATGTGTTAAAGCTGCATTCTCTCTCCTGCCCACCAGGGGGCGACTCCTCTGGTTGTATAGAAGTCTATAGAAAATGACTCTACTTCTCTCTTGATTTATTCCTCAGTAAACATTGTAAACATGAGTTTATGTCTCAATCTCTAGTTTCAAGTCTTCTTCAATACAGCATGATGTTCATTTAGTAAATTATGGTCCATTTAGAGTCAAACAGACCACAAAGAGGGGATGCTTTAGGGCGGGGCTACTGTGATTGACAGGTCGCTGCCGCTACCAGAGACGTATACGGCGTCTCTACTTCACGCCTCCGCATTCCAAATATGGTAACTTCCATTCACCATTTGCAAAAGATGGCGACAGTCGTATTCCAAGATTCCAAGAAAGCAAAATCTCCGAACTCAAGGCTTCAAAACGATGACTGCGTCCACTTCTTACATACGGTCTATGGTTACATCCCAGAATATCTCAATCAGACAGTCCCGGTGTCATGTTCTCAATGTGGATTTAAATATAGCTCTCTGCTGTGTTCTGATGTCTGCAGCGTTCAAGTGGCTCATGGAGAAATTAAAGATTCATACGTTCTATGTGGGATTAAATTTGTAAGAACTCTTCTCTGACCTGGTCTGCACATCAGGTGATCACTCACCGGTCCAGACTCATAGCTTGAGGAACTCTATCATAAGGCATAGCTGTATTTTAAAGGCTTGTCTATCTATTCTGTAAAAAATAACAATACAAATACTTAAAATCTCATTATCTTAACAAAGTCCTCAAAACAAAACTATGACTTTAAAAAGTCAGAATACTGACTGAATATCTCATAAGAAATTTTAGTAGCTCACTATTTCGACTTAGAACGTCATGAATTTTCTGTATCTTGACATAATATCGTAATTAATCCTTTTGTATTATTCCTAAAATGTTATCTTTTTTTCTTTCCAGCTAAAGAAAGAATAGCAGTCTGGAGAGAAACATAACTGAATAGTTACAAGAATAACTAATAAAAAATGTATCAAATAAATAACAAGATTCACATTTTTTAGCATTTTTAACATCTCGACAACAATCGGCTGGATTGTGATTAATCATTCATGTTCCCCCGAGTATGACACATTTCATTGTGTCTTAAGTCTTTGATTTATGACCAATTTATGATAATGAGCCAAATGCTTGGCAGCTAACAAGTTAAACTGAGATGATGAACATTGTCAAACAATATACCGGCTGAACATCTGTTACTGCGAGCATGTTAGCATGTTAGCATGTTAGCGCGTTAGCATGCTGATGTTTAATTGACTTGACTTTTCCTGTATTTGTTTCGTATCTTCTACACGCTGTATATTCTCGACATCATTGTAAATGCTTAAATAAAGATTGAATGAAAGAAAAAACATTTACTTAATTAATCCGGTGGTTGTTGTTTAAAATGTCACTAAAAAGAAGAAGAATGTTCATCACTTCTGTCTCAGACTCAGTTTACTGGTGAATCTTTGTCACTTTAGCTTGAACAGTGACTTCAATGATTAATTGCTCATCAGCATAATGGACGATTCAGCTGGTTCTTTTCAGCTCTACCTAAACCTGAAGTCCCGATTCATCAGGTCAGTGTGTGTTTCTGTTTCTGAAGACAGAAGAAACTGGAAACCAAAGGTGGAAGAAGTACTCTGACCTTTTACTTTGCTTTACCAAGTACTTATACCACAGTGTAAAAATACTGCAGTCAAAATACTGCAGTCAGAATCAGCACCAAAATATACTTAAATTACCAGAAGTAAAAGTACTCATTATGCAGAATAATATATTTTATATTATTGAATGATAATTATTGATTAATTAATGTGTTCATCACTTTAATCTTGCAGCTCCCTTTAATTTATTTATATACTGCTGGATAGTTTAATCCAAAATAAGTAATACGAGGTCATTATATTTCGCATTAATAATCTGCACAGTAACAAAAGCTGTCAGATAAATGAAGGACAATACTTCCCTCAGAGATGTAGGGAAGTATAAAAGTAGCTTAACATGGAAAGTAAAGCCCAAGTACCACACTTGTACTAAAGTACAGTACTTGAGTAAATGTACTTGGTTACATTCCACCACTGATGCCAGGCTGTAGATAAAGTAAACAATCGACCGTAACACTGTCAAACTATATTTAGACTCCCGAGGACAAATTATACCAGTGACTGACCTTCTTTCCATACACAGCTCCCATTCTTCCCAGTCCCCTGCAGCAGGTTCACAGTCCACACAGCCTTCCTTTCTTTCTGCCTTCTTTCCTCTCCAGTACTACTTATTTTTCCCAGCAGCCCCGGCCGCCTCTTCCTCCTCCTCCTCCTCTTCCTCCTCCTTCTCCCGCCACCTGGCAGCCGAACAGCCCGGTCGCTGGGGTCTTTTAGCCCACCGAACCGTGAGGCAGCTTCATAACAGCAAACCAGAACTGAGTCGGGAGGAAAGAGAGAAGCTGAAACAATCGGAGCGTTTGACTGTGAGGAGGAGGAGGAAGAGGAGGAGGAGGAGGAGGAGGAGGTGGTGTCCCAGCCACCTGTTACTGCTTGACTCTCTGCTCTCAGCTGTGAGGAGTTAAGATGCTCTGATTGGATTAATGTAATTAAAGGTGACAGAGAGAGGGACAGCAGAGCGGTGAAGTTCTCTTCTCTTCAGGAACAAAAGAAACTCCTGAAAAAATGTTTGTGTCGCACTTTAACACTCTGAGGGGGCGAATTCGCAAAAGCATCAACGCGGCATTTTTGGCGCCCTAAACTTGCACCAATAAAACAAAAGGAAATCCTCAAAGCATCCGCATGGGGTCGAAACACACCCCTAACTGCGCTACCTAGCAAATAGCGTCTTAGTGCTCTTGTGCTATTTGCACGTATTCAACTTCGGTATTATTAAGACATTTTGTGTCAAATTAGAGCCTTTCTATGTAAATGCGCCTCATTGCAAAAGCAGTCCAATTCCCCAAGATCAGGGCTTAGTAGCCATAATCCATTCTTTGTGAATCAATCCATGAGAGTATTTTAGCTCTAAAATTCACGTAAGATTTGCATATCTTCCGGTTAGCTGAGCTAATGTTAGCAGCTGAGCCTAGCTAACGTTTGCTTCATGCTCTGTTTCACATGAAGACTCTAAGAATTGTATTTTTAGGTGCAATGTATAATGACTGCCACTTGGGATGGTGTATATTAGATGATTGTATATAAGAAGTGGACGTAGTCACCGAGACGTCACCCATTCTGAAGCGTCGTTGTTCAGCATTTTGGCCGTCGGCGTCTTGGTTTTTTGCAACCAGAAGTGACATCAGAGGGTGGAGCTAAGTACAACCGAATGTTGGATAAGACATTTTTTGGCAACCCTAACAATGCAATTACCTTTCATGAGCTGAAAACACACTGTGAAAGGGTTAAAGTTGTAAAACAAAAACACGGACAACTCCAAGACCGGACAATGGTTTGGTAGCGACCTGTCAATCACAAGATAGCCATGCCCTAAAGCATACCCTGCTTTATGGTGACCATAATTTACTAAATGAACATCATGCTGTATTGAAGAAGACTTGAAACTAGAGATTGAGACCATAAACTCATGTTTACAATGTTTACTGAGGGAATAAATCAAGAGAGAAGTAGAGTCATTTTCTCAGGTTGCCGCCACGACAGGCACCGATGACCTTCCAACCACAGCTCCTAGCAGCCACTTCCACAATGGAGGCTGTGAACATGGCCCACTCAGATTACATATCCCCAGCCTCCCCCGGAATGAACGAGAAATTCTTCCGAAGGTGGAAGTTCAAAACCCCGTGGACAGGGGCCTCAGCCAGACGTTCCCAGTTCACCCTCACCGCATGCTTGAGTTTACCAGGTCTGTCCGGCACTTAACCCCAAATTGAATGGGTATGAATGGTTAGATAGTACGGATGGGCATCAGTGTATGAATGTGGGTGTGAATGGGTGAATGATGATTTGAGTGGTCGGAAGACTAGAAAAGCGCTATTCAAGTACAGTCCATTTACAACCAGGTGGTGATCAGTTGACAGCTCTGCTCCTCTCTTCACCCAAGTGTCCAAGACATATAGCCGCAGATCTGATGATGCCACCAAAAGGTGATCATAGAACTGTGGCCTCAGGTGTTCTGGTACCAAGTACACTCATGAACCGCCCTATGCCCGAACATGGTGTTTGTTATAGCCAATCCATGACTTGCACAGAAGTCCAACAACAAAGCACCACTTGGGTTCAGATCAGGCAGGTCCTTCCTACCCATCACCCTCTAAAGGTTTCTCCATTGTTACCCACATGAGTGTTGAAGTCCCCCAGTAGAACTACAGAATCCCCAGTCGGCACTCTTTCCAGAACGCCACTCAGAGACTCCAGAGACATTAGCTACCTTCTCTCAACCCTAGTCTTCATGCAAGCCACAACACAAATCCCCAGCAATGCTGGCCCTGGACGTGTACCCAAGACACAATGTAAATTGTGTTAATGCACAAAGAAACCCTATTAAAATAAGACACCCAAATGCCCCCGAGGGAGACAATGTTGCTTATTCCTACCAGGAAAGGTAACTCGAAAGGTAAACATCCTCCATGGCCCACACCAGGTATCAACTGTTCAGTTAACCCAACCTCCACAAACACTGAACATTTGTTTACAACCAACCCACCATTTGTTTGTCAACTTCCTCCTGGTTAGTATTAACTATTCCAGCTAATACAACTGACAACCAAAGCCCAAAACTAGGTATCTGTAGTTACTAAAAACCCAACACCATTCACACAACCATCTCTAGATTTTAATCGGGGTGGCGAACAAACATGCAACAAAACCAACACTAACCAGTTAGAGGTACATAAACTTGCGTGAGTTGGGTTCTTCTGGCAACAAGTAAGCACAAACAAATCCTTCATGGGTTTCATATGGCCAAACTAGTGATTAACATGAACATCAAGAAAACATAGAAATCAGTAACATCAGTGCCAGGGGTGTATGGCTGAGTGTGGCATGAAAAAAGTGGACATATGGAGAGCTGGAGTTTCCACAGGGTGTGTCATATTGAGAGAGAACCATAACATGAGCTATTTAAAATAAGGGTGTGGCACCTCTTCTCTGACGACCCTGGCCTTCACTCCGACTATCGACACTCACAACTAGGGTTGCACCCAAATATTCGCCAATTCGGATATTTGTTTGTTGGGTAGGAATTCGGTTTTCAATTTTGGTATTCGGACAATCGCACTGTTTTAAATGGGGTTGTATCCACCTTTGATCATACTTACAAACTGGTATTTTATTATAATTTTATTTGTGTATTGTTATTGTCTGATTTATATATTGCAGTGCTGAAATGTTTTTGTACCATGTCAATCACTTTGTAACTTTGTTTCGAAAAGTGTACATTTTATTATTATTATTATTAGTTTAATACCCTCCTGGGATGTCGTAGAGTTACTAAACTGGATTCAAACATCGCTTGGAGACCGACCACTTCTGAGAGTATTTACTTAGAGTATTCCTTTTGTACCTCTCGCTCTTTCTAAACAATTTTTATGTAATTTGTTCTGCAATTGTGCGTGACTGAATGCACCTTCAGCCTTGTGACTCTCGTGTCTGTTGCGTCTCGTGGAGTGTTGACGCCTTTGCGTTCCAGCCATCCAAACCTGAACTATTCATTTGCATGTTTAGGACTGTAGATTATATGTCATACATCCTGCCATTCACTTCTCTCACGCGTGCTCATACGCTCATAACGTCCTTGCTGTCATTGTCTGGGGCTGTCAATCATGTCATCAGCTGTTCTCATCAGCTGTTCACATCTATCCAATAGCACAGAGACACACCTACATTTTTAGCTTATCGTCTAGCAACTGTCTCCGTCGACCAACGACGCTAGATTTGTTTACACCTTGTGAGTTGACAGGTGTTTACACAGGTGTTTATTTTAACAATGTGATCACAGGATTCAGATATTATTGCAGATTTCTGCTGTTAACATAGCGGTAACCTTTTGCCTATATCAATATCTAAAATATGTGATCACAGTGACAGACAGCAGACTCAATAACTTCAAAATCCACAAACAAGGGCAACAACAACGAGCGGGCCCCAGCCCTGTGCAACGCTTTATTGAGTCCCCTGGAAACAGTTGCATTGTGCTGTGAGCTTCTTGCTGTGCTTTTTCTAAATCCTGCTCATGTGCTGTCAAATTTATGTTTCCTTGTGTCTACAAAAGTTGGTAAGGATGTCTCTTCATTTGCTTGTGTTGTCTAATTGCACGTTTCGTAATTTGCTGTGCGTTGAGCTCCCAGAGGGCCATATGTCTACCCACCGAGCATTAGCATTAGCATTAGCACAGCTACTGTAGTATATTTTGCTCTGTAATGCATGAAGATAGCATACGTGAAGGGGCCTGTGACTTTGGAATGTCGGATCCATTGATGTTGTTACACATGGGATAATCGTTAGGTACCCCCGCTGGGCAATGCTCCTTGACCTGGAGGATGGAGGAGTAGCTGTGCCTATGTCCGAAACATGTCTTTTATTGGGGGCCCTCTTTATGACGTCATTATATACTCAAGTCTGGGGCGTAAACAACATCCATATATAAGTGATCGGGAGATCCCGACGGTTAGAGTTCTGTTCGACTTTGGGACTCTCCGGGTGTTCATGACGCCCGTCTTGACATATGTTGCTTGTTTGTAATAAACTTCATTATACCAGCAAGAACAGTGTCCGCGGAGATTCCTTCATCATCACTCCAACATCACTGTCGCTTGAAATATACAACACTACCTCTTTTTCTCCACTACAGAGCAGCTGATCATTCAGAAACTGATTAACTAAAACACTGTTCCGTATCTGAGTTTACCTGCAACTTCTGCTTTGATGAATTAATTAGAAACCAACAGATAGATAGATAGATAGATCGATAGATCGATAGATGAAAAGAAAATTCACAACATCTGAAGAATTTTTTTTTTATGCAATTTATTAGCAGAAGGATGATTTAAACAGCCTGTTATACCCCATGAACCATTTTAATAAAGTAACTTCATTCAACCGGGAATGAAACTGAGAGAAATGTCAGATTAGGTCTTCATGAACACATCTAGAGAGATTATCGAAAACAAATTTATGATCAGCTTGTAGAAAAACTGAAGAAACGCGTCACCAGTACTACACTAAACATCTGTATCCATATGTCATACATTTGTAGGTGCACACTTTATCATTATCATGTGTGAAGGTTGAACATGTAATTTGTTGCGGTTTCTTCAAGCTCTTCCAGTCTTTTCACGCATGGTTTCTTTTCTGACGGAACAGGAGCCGATTGGAAAGAGAAGAAAGAACTCAGTTTAGTTTCTTTTTCTCTCAGTGTTCACAAAATAGTAAAAACCTTCATGAAAAATCAAATAACGGTGATTACATTTTCTTCCAACTTGCCGGTGTCAGCACCATGCTCACTGGTTCAGAAGACTCTTCACTTCCTCCAAATCCTATAACCACATTTTAAAACAAATTAATTTAGTGTGTATGGTCAGAGAGTGTTGACAGAAATGATGATGATGATGATGATGATGAAAGATCGAATAACGTTGATTACCTTTTTCAGCAACTTCTGGAGCTTCACACCATCCTCACTACAGCAGAAGACACAGGGGGACGTTCATCAGTCAGATTAAAATACATAATTGAATACTATATATATATATACAGTATATAGACCTCCTCTTCGTCATCTTACGTTATCCCTAAAGCCTCCTCCTCCTCACATACCTTTTCAGAAAAGTCTCCACATCCTTCTCAGTCTGTAACAACATTTTAAAAATAATTAATTTAATGTGGATGGTCAGAGAGTGTTGACTGAAACCTTCATGAAAAATCAAATAACGGTGATTACCTTTTCCATCAACTCGGCGGTGTCAGCATCATCCTCACTACAGCAGAAGACACAGGAGGACGTTCATCAGTTCAACAGGAAACAAACAGCTGCTTCACAAGTTTACTGACTTCACACAAACTCAGGCTGAAAATGATCCGACTGAAGTCAAATCATTACAATAGAAATAACACCAAATATTTAAAAATAACATTATAACAGACTTAAATGAATAAACAAAAGTAAAGTAAGAATAAAGTCAGATTAAAATAAATAATTGAAGACTATATATATATATATATATATATATATATATATATATATATATATATATATAGACCTCCTCCCCATTTTCTTCATCATCTCAAACCTCCTCCCCCTCTTCTTCGTCATCTCACGTTATCCCTCAAGCCTCCTCCTTCTCACATACCTGTTCCGAAGAGTCTCCACCTCCATCTCAATCTGTAACATTTTAAAATTAATTAATTTAGTCTGGATGGTCAGAGAGTGTTGACAGAAATTATGACGATGATGACGAAAAATCGAATAACGGTGATTACCTTTTCCAGCAACTTGGTGGTGTCAGCATCAACCTCACTACAGCAGAAGACACAGGAGGACGTTCATCAGTTCAACAGGAAACAAACAGCTGCTTCACAAGTTTACTGACTTCACACAAACTCAGGCTGAAAATGATCCGACTGAAGTCAAATCATTACAATAGAAATTAAACCAGATATTTAAAAATAACATTATAACAGACTTTAAGACATAAACAAAAGTAAAGTAAGAATAAAGTCAGATTAAAACAATAAATAATTGAATACCATATATGTACATATATATATATATATATATATATACACATATATATATATATATATATATATATATATATATATATATATATATATATAGACCTCCTCCCCCTCCTCTTCGTCATCTTGCATTATCCCTCAAGCCTCCTCCTCCTCCTCACATACCTTTTCAGAAGACTCTTCACTTCCTCCAAATCCTATAACCACATTTTAAAACAAATTAATTTAGTGTGTATGGTCAGAGAGTGTTGACAGAAATGATGATGATGATGATGATGATGAAAGATCGAATAACGTTGATTACCTTTTTCAGCAACTTCTGGAGCTTCACACCATCCTCACTACAGCAGAAGACACAGGGGGACGTTCATCAGTCAGATTAAAATACATAATTGAATACTATATATATATATACAGTATATAGACCTCCTCTTCGTCATCTTACGTTATCCCTAAAGCCTCCTCCTCCTCACATACCTTTTCAGAAAAGTCTCCACATCCTTCTCAGTCTGTAACAACATTTTAAAAATAATTAATTTAATGTGGATGGTCAGAGAGTGTTGACTGAAACCTTCATGAAAAATCAAATAACGGTGATTACCTTTTCCATCAACTTGGCGGTGTCAGCATCATCCTCACTACAGCAGAAGACACAGGAGGACGTTCATCAGTTCAACAGGAAACAAACAGCTGCTTCACAAGTTTACTGACTTCACACAAACTCAGGCTGAAAATGATCCGACTGAAGTCAAATCATTACAATAGAAATTAAACCAGATATTTAAAAATAACATTATAACAGACTTTAAGACATAAACAAAAGTAAAGTAAGAATAAAGTCAGATTAAAACAATAAATAATTGAATACCATATATGTACATATATATATATATATATATATATACACATATATATATATATATATATATATATATATATATATATATATATATATATATATATATATATAGATGACGGTCCGGATTATTCGAAGAAAGAAATGTTCTAATCCTTTAAATATTTCTGAGACGAAGAAAGCAAGATTTGAACCATTGATTTAACATGTTTGTCTAAGTTTTGATGCAAAATGACACGAAGAATTTCTTCGCTGCTAAGTTTTCGAATGGGACAGAGGACCAAGACGGTCCAAGACGACGTCATGGTCAATGGTATCAAATACTTTGCTTAAATCCCGGAGAAGGAGAATGAAGTTGGAGTTCTAACCTCTGCCTTAAAAGCCTTAAGTAGAGACCTGTGCAGTTCCAGGTGAACTCTGAGCTGTGGTGATAACCACAACTGCTCCACCTTGCGGCACACAATTAATTTTATTCAAGGCTTTGAGATGCCACTAGATTTTTTTGGTTTAAACATTTAGCATTGGTGGTCAGAGATACAGGCGTCTACACATTCAACCTCAGGGTTCTTTATGCCATGAGACAAAACGTGAATGGGACCAGTCAGTTAAAAGACTCAAGGACATTTAAGAATTCCAGGCCCAAGGGGTCATCAGGGCAGCAGATGTGGATATTAAAGTATTTAAATATATATCAAATATTTAAATAGTATTTAAACATACTGAGTTTAAAAGTATGGGAATCAGTTCAATAAATATTTATAAGAAGTTTAGCATGTAAAGTCCCACTAGGTTACTAAAACAAATTTACCCACAAAAATAAAATAGACGGATCTGAATCAATCAAAATGTCTTCAGATCCATATTAGATCTATAAGAAGTCCAGTAAAGAGATTATTTTTAGGTTTTTATAAACAAATTTTGTCCAGAAACAGAAAATCTGAGCGTATATTAGAGAGGGAAGAAGGAGATAAAGAGACCGATAGAGATATATGAGAAAGAGATTATGGCTTTTTTTTACCTTTTGCTGGCGTCCTTTTTTCCGGGTCTAGCATCTAAACACACAAATCAATTGTTTTCAACCACTTTACACAATCATCTCACAGAAAATCACCTTCAAGTTTTGTATTTACGGGTGTTTAGCAGTGTCATCACACATTGGTATTTTTAGAATGAGTCTGGCTACTCAGAAATGCCATCAATTTGTATGTAAGTTGCACTATATGTGTTGTAGGACTGTTGTTTTGGACACATATCTGTATATGAATGGATGGAGGAGAACGCCAGTGTTGACAAGACATTTAGAGTTTCACGGTTGCACATTAAAATTCTTGAAAAAGATGTTATGAGGTCGCTGAGCCTGATGTGTGGAAAATATGCCGATGATTTACTCAAAAACGTCTGGTGACAGAGAATTAAACTTTGGGTCAAAGTGTTTTTTCTCCTGTCCTCCTTGTTGTTCTTTAATGTAAGTATGAATAATAGTGGTTTCATGGATAAATTCAGGACATTTCAGGGATAAACTCATGTGTGCTGGTTGGTTCAGTTAGTGTGGTTTGACCTCTCACCAGTTACAGAAAGCAGGAGAAATCCAGCTGCCAGCGCTGAAAGACAAAGACTTTTGTTAAAATCATCAGATACATTAGATCTTCTCTTTGTTGGTCCTGGTGTGTTCTAGATAGTTTATAAATGTGTGCTTCTCTAATGACACTCTGCATACACATCATTATCACTCAGACATAGATTTATTATCTCCATTTCTACGCAGATGACACCGTTTTATATCTCCGCAGAATCTCAAGTGGTTCTGAATGCTGACAAAACAAAATGTGTTTTAATCTGAAGGACTCATGAATCCATTTCACATCTTCTTGCTATAGAGACACTTCATGACACTGAAACTGAAACCTGAAAATCTGCTAGTCTCTGCGGACATCAATGCGACTTTTAATCAGCATAAGGATCAACTGTCTCAGAACCTGAAGATACAAATTTTTTCTTCTTACAGATTTAAGTGTTGGTGTTGAGGAAAATGATTGTACGCTCAACCATCATGTCTGTCTTTGGAAATTTATTTTGAAAAACATTTAAAACCCCTTTTTTAAGCCTTTTAAACCTTTCAATGACGTCTTATCCCCGACTTTCTGGTGTAATTATTCTTTTTACCCGAAACAGTCAAATTGTTCACTTATAACATTCAGACTTTAAGAGACCAAAACCAGCCTTGAAACACTGAAATAACTGTTCCTTCGCTCATTCACTTAGAGATATTAATTTCCACAGGTAAACTATGCTGAACAAAATGTAAGTGGAAAGTAAACGCTGCACCATGCGAGTCGTCACGGTCAAAAGGAAAGCACCAGTTCTGTTAAAGTAGAGTTAATAAAAGAAGAGACTCACCAACAGTCAGGGCGATCTTTGAAGTCATCATGTCTGCAGAGAGGCGTTTCAATTCACAACTCAACATCACACCTGCTCAGGTGTATATATACTGTGGTCTATGCCTCGAAGCTGTTTGATTTTCCCCCAGGCTGTTTTCAAACTGTTTCAGTATCAAACTGCTGATGTATTGACTGAAACTCACCCGTCATGTGATCAACACACTTAAGACACATCAGCACCAATATGAGCAATTTTCTAACTTGTTGATTCATGTGAGGTCCTATTTTAATATGTTTTCACCATTACCTTTGTGCTGGGAACTAAATGAATATAACAGCGTGAGAAAATATCTCTGTTTCAGAACATTGTTAAATATTTTCCTTGTTGGAAAATGTTTATTGAAGTTACATTTTACATACAAATATATTACATACATATGTAAACCTTTGATTAATTCTGTCCAGGGAGTATAAGGATATTTTAAAGCCTTCACTTTTTGCAGATATCTTATTCATAAGTTTTACAGTGAAATGTTTGTGGCGCTTCTAAGTTGCTCCTGACAGTTGTTTTTATGTCTTTATGTTCTTTAGTTCTTAATTTCTAATATTTCTTAATGTAAGACAGTGAATGTCTCAATTCCTCTGTTCGATAAATGTTGGACAACAGAGACAACAATGGGAAGAAGTGCAGTACTTTATTTTTCTGTCCCTCACAAAGTCTGATATATTTAGTTATTTACAATAATGCAAGGATGGAAAGATCAGGGTGTTTTTCACCTGACAGTTTAGTTTATTAGTCTCATGGTGAAGATACGCAAACAGCTCCAGCCGCCACATAAAAAAAAAACATGCTTCATTTCAGACAGAGGGGCTGAGTTGGACTGGTTATAATGTGATAGAAAGGTTGAGTTGACTGGATATAGTGGGACAGAGCCACTGAGTGGACTGGATATAGTGGGACAGAGCCACTGAGTGGACCAGTTATAACGGGACAGAGACACTGAGGTGACTGGTTTTAATGGGACAGAGACACTGAGTTGACTGGTTATAATGGGACAGAGAGGATGTGTAGACTGGTTTTAATGGGACAGAGACACTTAGTGGACTGGTTATAATGGGACAGATAGGCTGAGTGGACTGGATATAGTGGGACAGAGACACTGAGTGGACTGGTTATAATGGGACAGAGACACTGAGTGGACTGGTTATAATGGGACAGAGACACTGAGTGGACTGACTTCAGTGGAACGGAGAGGCTGAGACCCTTATAAGGTCTAATATATTTATTATTATTTACCAATCACTTTAAACATGCAGTGCTACTTCATTAATCACCAAGTTAACTGTTCTTATTACAACTACAGTAGCTGGCGGGGATCAACGGATCAGTGTGTTTTTCACATGACAGTTAGTTTATTAGTCACATGGTAAAGAAGACCAAACAGCTTCCAGCAGTCACTCTATTGACTAAAGGTTCACCTTGTGGAATAACCAAAGACATTTATATGTTGTGTATATATGTTCAAGAACATCAAACAGCCTTCAGGGAAGATCACAAAGATTGTACAAAAAAGCTCCTGATGGTGAGGAGAGCACCTTGAAGTGATGTTTTCTCAGAAAACATTTTATCTCACATATATGATAATTTGCAGATCAAACTCAGCTATCCATACAATGATGTACCAATTGTCCGAAGGCAATGTGTAAAGAGATAATTTGGCCATAAAGCTGAAGAATTGAAAAGATTATTATTCTTCAAATCTCTTGTGAAAACATAACTTTACTCATGTGGATGAACTGTTTTGGTGCTTGAAATTGGTTTATCAAAGTCTTAGGTTCACAAAAGTGGTGGAATATACAGATAAAATAGTAGGTAAATGTATAATAAATGTCTAAAACCAAATTTTGTAATGTCGTTTTTTTGAGCAGAAGTGATGTCTGTCACTCTACTTCCACCAACTGTCAAAATCACATGGGACTGAGTAATTACTTCACACTACAGATCAAGCTTCATGGGATGTGTGCAAATGAAAAATGAACATTACAACTGTTTTTATTTTCAAACTAAATATTAACTATATCACTGAAAGTACATCGCTAACTGTACACTTTCTCTTCGCCACTTCCTCTCTTCTTTCTGTCCTCTCGGATGCCGACTGAGTGTAGTGTTTCTGTAGGTGAGGTGATGGGTAGGTCCTTAGTGATTTCCTGAGTGTCCATTGGTTAGTTTCATACAAATATGTTGACGGACACATGAATCCACAAATGACGGTGAGAGGCAGAGCTCGACACCCATGAATCACACGACACGTCGATGCTCCTGGCGCGCTGTGTGAGTCACGTACAATCTCATAAGAACTACGACACGTAAGTGGAGACTATACGGTTCCGTAGACATCTCAACCATATTTCTGTGCCGTATTATTGCGGAGCAATTAATTTGAACAGCGAGTAAACACCGCGAAAACGCGCCGGCGCGTGCGTCGACGCCAGTGAGTTAACCCTCTGGGGTCTAAGGGCATTTTCCCGATTTTTACATATTTTCTTAAATTCACCTTTAAAGGTACTTGCATATGAGACATACCCATGTGTTGTATATGATAATTTGCAGAACAATCGCAGCTATCTATATAATGAGGCACCAACCTAAGGCACTGTGTACAGGGATAATTTAGCCATAAAGCCCAGTCCAATTTTTTTCATTCTTTAAATTTCTTGTGAAAATATAACTTTACTCATGTGGACGAACTGTTTTGGTGCTTGAAATTGGTTTACCAAAGTATAAGGTTCACAACAGTGGTGGAATATATGGATAAAATAGTATATAAATGTATAATAAATGTCAAGAACCAAATATTTTCATATCGTTTTTTGAGTAGAAGTGATGTCTGTCACTCCACTTCCACCAGCTGTTAGAGGGACTGAGATCAAAAGGGACTGAGTCATTACTTCATACTACAGATCAAGCTTCATGGGATGTGTGCAAATGAAAAATTAACATTACAACCGTTTTTGTTTTCAAACAAAATATTAAATATATCGCTGAAAGTACGTCGCTAACTGTAAACTTTCTCTGCATACTTCCTCTCTTCTCTCTGTCCTCTCGGGTGCCGACAAAATGTAAACTGCAGTGTGTCTGTAGCGTGAGGTGGTGGGTAGGTCCTTAGTGATTTATTGTGTCCATTGGTTAGTTTCATACAAAAAAGTTGACAGACACATGAATCCACAAATGACGGTGAGAGGCGGAGCTCGACGCCCACAAATCACACGACACGTCCAAGCTCCTGGCGCGCTGTGTGAGTCACGTACGGTCTCATGAAAATTAGGACACGGAGGTGGAGAGCATAAGCTTCCGTTGACATCTTAACCATAGCTCTGTGTCGTATTATCACGGCGATAATAATATAAACAGCGAGTAAACACCGCGAAAACGCGTCGCCGCATGCGTCGACCCCAGAGAGTTAAAGTAACATAATATAATGGATATGGCACCACTTACCGGAATAAAATGGATATGATACCACCTACCAGAATAAAATGGATATGGCACCACTTACCAGAATAAAATGGATATGGCACCACTTACAAGAATAAAATGGGTATGACACCACCTACCATAATAAAATGGGTATGACACCACCTACCATAATAAAATGGGTATGACACCACCTACCATAATAAAATGGGTATGACACCACCTACCAGAATAAAATGTATATGACACCACTTACAAGAATAAAATGGGTATGACACCACCTACTATAATAAAATGGATATGGCACCACTTACCAGAATATAATTGCGATGGAACCACTTACCAGAATAAAATGGATATGGCACCACCTACCAGAATAAAATGGATATGACACCACCTACCAGAATAAAATGGATATGACACCACCTACCAGAATAAAATGGATATGGCACCACCTACCAGAATAAAATGTATATGACACCACCTACCAGAATAAAATGGATATGGCACCACCTACCAGAATAAAATGTATATGACACCACCTACCAGAATAAAATAAAAAAGCGGACCAGACGCTCGCCTACGAGGAGGTTCCCCGGTTTCCCTGGTCCGGGCGAGGTGGCTGTAGTCCGTGGGCCGCAATTCATCAGGGTTTTTTGAACCGCTCTTAGTCTGGGCTCTCCCCTGAGACCTGTTTGTCTTGGGAGACCCTACCAGGGGCTGATGCCCCGGACAACATAGCTCCCAGGATCACTGAGCCACTCAAACTCCTCCACCACGTTAAGGTGGCGATTCACGGAGAAGATGATGGGTATGAGCATGTATGTAGCAAATTGCATATGACTACATTTACTGAGGAAAAAATGAATATGAACCACTTACCAGCTATCGTGGATATGACGCCGCATATTAAAACACAATGAATTTGAGCAAATGGCAGAAGCCATGAATATGTAGTAATTAGCAGAATAAAGTGAATAATTGCAGAATTCAAAAATATGTTGTAATTAGCAGATGACCATTAATATGAATAATTATTCAGAATATATGAATGTGTAGCAAAATAAAATCAGAAAGTCTGATTACGGGGGCAAGCATTTCCACATTTAGATGCTTGAGACCTCAATGTAATCTATGTAACCTTTATTTACCTGCTTTGCTCCTGACTTGAGTTCAGGTGTTTTCATTAGAGGAATAAGGAAAAGAAAGAAATATGCTATGTAAATTTGATAAACTATACCTAGCTTTCATAGATAGTTATATAGATCAGTGTGTTCGTGTGTATAAAATAGGCTATATCACTCAGACATATCTATCATTCTATATTTATAGCACTTCTAATATAAGACGAGCCAGTCCTGCGAAGAATAGATCACCGGAGATCACTACACAATGCATGCCTGTTAAATTTGAGTCCGACTTGATCCCGACTATCTCTGACGTCACGCACACGTCGGCATCAATGACCTCGTGAGATCGAGGAGCCGCAGTTGCTCTCCACCAACTGCATGACCCAGGGCATGATGGGAAACGCCTGGCTGTTGCCGGATCAAAGAGCTGATAGGCTCTTAGTTTTGATAACAAAGACCATGTTTTGTAGAAAATCCAATTTTTCTGTGTAGTTATTATATTTAACTCTAGATCGTTGGCCATTACTCTCATGTTGTTCAATGAAGCTTTCATCTAAATACATTACCGTGAGGTTGATAACAGCTTGTTTTATTATACAGCACTTATCAAAACAAGCAGCAAAGTGTTTTACAAGGCCGACATAAGGATAGAATACAATACACACGTCCACATATACATTTACAAACACATAAATAAGTGCAAACGTGGTCTGCAAACTACGAGTTGGATTTGATGAGGTATGACAGTGTGAGGACACTCACGTTAGGTCAATCGACTAATCAGCAACTATACATCAAAAAAAAGTGTCTCGGCTTTTGATTAAGTCTTCTTTTGCTGCGATTCCACATCTTATATAGTAAATAGAGTTATTAGGGCTTTAAATTGTTGGTAAAAGCTTTGTAATGAATTCGCAATTGAATTGATTATTTATCATAGTCAGCAGATTAACTGATAAAGATAGATAGCTGCAGTCCAACATTAGACGTGATAGTGTTCAGAAGATTTCGGTAAATAACAGATTCAAATGACTTTGATAAAAGAAATGATTTTTATTCATTTACATTTTTTTTATTTCACGTATTCATTTTTTATGTATTTTTCATAATTACCTCTAGTGTGTGTTGCACCACGGTGTTTTTGTCTTGTTTTTTTTTTTTTAAAGACGTCTGAATTGATTACAATCTGAAATTACCTCAAATTCTGTTTTAAAAAAAAATTTAATCAGGAAGAAATTGGTCATATATATTCGTCAGAATTTAAAAATCACAAGAAACCCATTTGAGGCAAGACATATATTCAACACAGATGCCTGAAGACAAACGTGGGAAACATAAGTCTAATTTACCTAAATGGTCCTTTTGGAGCACTGTACTTAATAATAATAATTAATCAATTTCCTTGATTGGATATCTGAATAGCAACCTACCTCGCTGGCTAAATGAAGGAGGAAGATAAATTTCAAACAACACCACGGAACGACTTCACACTGACTCAGTATTTACTTATTTACACAATAAATAAAATGGTAACAATATATCATTAACCAATTACCAAACTTGTGTACATGAGGGATTTAGTTTTCCAGACTGAAACACACCAGAGAGCTGCAG
>JACSYO010001691.1:40000-110612 GCA_016806645.1 Ophiodon elongatus
AACATACTTAAAATAAGTTATAATATGCTTATAGCACTGTATAATCATAGTTATAAGCACTTTTAAATGTCCATAACAATTATCATAACACATTCAACCCTATAAGCATTTTCGAATGACTTATCGGGTCAAATGTCATTATATAGTTGCTGGTCTCTCACTTTGGGTTCATTGTGTATAACTCCCATATTGTGATACATTATAATCTTTTTAATGGTGCGTTATAATCACTGTTATAATGCATCGTAATGTGGTTATAAGTTATTCCAAGTGGTCATGTTTTTGCTTTAAAGGGAAGTAAAACTAATATTTTATAACCTTTTGTGTGTTGATTTTGCATCAATTTAATGATATTTTTTCTCACTTTTCTTTAAAAGTCTGCTGTCTTTTATTTTCTAAACAGGAAATCAGTTGGGGTTTTCAGGGGTTAAAATGACACTTACAGTGTTTTATATTCTGTATAAAAACAGCATACTTTTTATTTATATTTTATATAAATTTATTGGTCAAGTTAATAATTGTTTTTGATTTTGAAACTTTTTTCGATCAGATTAAGAGCATATTTTCTTACATTATCAGGGAATTGTGAGTTTGACCGTTCGAGGCCTTTAAAAACAAGCAGGAGACGTCTTCAGATTGCAACACACCTGAGCTTCACACACACACACACACACACACACACACACAGTTGGACAGGTGAGATGGAAAACCTGTTGACCTACATTTAGTCTGTTGAACCGATCGAATCGCAGGGCCGTTAAAGTTGCAGCAAGTCGATTGCCAGCACAGTCTGAAGGTCAACTCTTCAGGCCGCAGTGGGTCCAGGTGAGCCGGGTCACATGGCTGTCTGTCGGACGGCACCTGCAACCTGATAGGCTGAGTGACGACATCTGATAGGCTGTAGCCTGGCAACCAGGTGTGACACGAAGGAGGGGAGAAGAAGAAACAGACGACCGACTGGCGAGAGGAGCAGAGAAGAAGAAAACATGTCAACGGACAGTGAAAGGAGGTGAAGAAAGGAGGAACAGAAGAGGTGAGGAGTAAAAGAAGGAGTGGAGGAGTAAGAAGAAGAGTTGAGGAGTAAAATAAGGAGTGAAGGAGTAAGAGAAGATCTGAGGAGTAAGAAGAAGAGCTGAGGAGTAAAAGAAGGAGTGAGGAGTAAAAGAAGAGCTGAGGAGTAAGAAGAAGATCTGAGGAGTAAAATAAGGACTGAGGAGTAAGAAGAAGAGTTCAGGAGTAAAAGAAGAACTGTGGAGTAAAAGAAGGACTGGAGGAGTTAAAGGAGGAGGTGAGGAGTTAAAGAAGGACTTAAGGAGTTAAAGGAGGAGGTGAGGAGTTAAAGAAGGACTTAAGGAGTTAAAGGAGGAGGTGAGGATTTGAAGAGATGGATCTCAATGTGATCCGACTGAGTCACTGTCAGAAGGAGATCTTCTGTTTCTCGGTGCCGGAGGAGTGTCCGAGCTGTGGGGAGGAGCTGAGGGGGAGCCGACTGCAGGAGGCACCTGTCAGCCTCCCCTCCCCCCTCAGCAACGGACACAAGACCTCCTGCTGTCTGCTGGTCGCACCTGCACACGACAACCACAACAGGTAGATACACACAGGTACACACACAACAGGTAGATACACAGGTATGCACACACAACAGGTAGATACACAGGTATGCACACACAACAGGTAGATACACAGGTATGCACACACAACAGGTAGATACACAGGTATGCACACACAACAGGTAGATACACAGGTATGCACACACAACAGGTAGATACACAGGTATGCACACACAACAGGTAGATACACAGGTATACACACACAACAGGTAGATACACACAGGTATACACACACAACAGGTAGATACACAGGTATGCACACACAACAGGTAGATACACAGGTATACACACACAACAGGTAGATACACAGGTATGCACACACAACAGGTAGATACACACAGGTATACACACACAACAGGTAGATACACAGGTATGCACACACAACAGGTAGATACACAGGTATACACACACAACAGGTAGATACACAGGTATACACACACAACAGGTAGATACGCACACACACACACAACAGGTAGATACACACACACACAACAGGTAGATACACACACACACACACACACACACACACACAACAGGTAGATACACACAATTATACACACACAACAGGTCGATACACAGGTATACACACACAACAGGTAGATACACTCGGGTACACACACACAGGTAAGATACACACACACACAGGTAAGATACACACACACACAGGTAAGATACACATACACAGGTAAGATACACACAACAGGTAGACACACAGGTAAATACCAGTTAAGACCAGTATAACCAGTGTGTAATGTGCTGTTTTTTTCCTCAGTGAGTTTGATGGGACATCAGATCTGCATACTGGTATCTCCAACACTTCAGGTAGGACTCAGGGGTCAGAGGTCACACAGGGGTCAGAGGTCACACAGGGGTCAGAGGTCACACAGGGGTCAGAGGTCACACAGGGGTCAGAGGTCACACAGGGGTCAGAGGTCACACAGGGGTCCGAGGTCACACAGGGGTCAGAGGTCACACAGGGGTCAGAGTTCACACAGGGGTCAGAGGTCACACGGGGTCAGAGTTCACACAGGGGTCCGAGGTCACACGGGGTCAGAGGTCACACAGGGGTCCGAGGTCACACGGGGTCAGAGGTCACACAGGCACCAAGGTCACACGGGGGTCAGAGGTCACACTATCCTGCTGCAGTCATGTGACTGTACAGCTGATGAGTTGCTGAACAGGGAGGTTAAAGTTCAGATGTCACACAGGTGACGTAAATCAAAGTCCGTCAGGGTTCAGGACTGAGGGGAGATACCGGAACCGTACGGAAGCAAATCACCTGTCTGTCTGTCCGCCTGTGTGTGTGTGTGTCTGTACGTCTGTGTGTGTGTGTGTGTGTGTGTGTGTGTGTGTGTGTGTGTGTCTGCCTGTCTGTCTGTCTGCCTGTGTGTGTGTGTGTGTGTGTGTGTGTGTGTGTGTGTGTCTGCCTGTCTGCCTGTACGTCTGTGTGTGTCTGTCTGTCTGTCTGTCTGTCTGTCTGTCTGTCTGTCTGTCTGTGTGTGTGTGTGTGTGTGTGTGTGTGTGTGTGTGTGTGTGTGTGTGTGTGTGTCTGCCTGTCTGTCTGTCTGTCTGTCTGCCTGTGTGTGTGTGTGTGTGTGTGTGTGTGTGTCTGCCTGTCTGCCTGTACGTCTGTGTGTGTCTGTCTGTCTGTCTGTGTGTGTGTGTGTGCGTGTGTGTGTATCTGTCTCTCTGTTGGATGGACTGTGATTATTCATGTTCCTCTGAGGTTGAACTGTAATAACGTTGTTGATGCTCTGACTCGTCATCTAGCGCCACCTTCAGGTCAACGTGTGTGTGTGTGTGTGTGTGTGTGTGTGTGTGTGTGTGTGTGTGTGTGTGTGTGTGTGTGTAGGAGTTGTGTATAACTACACCCTGGGTGGAGTTGGTAGGGAGCAGAGCGGGTGGGAGCGCTGCGTCAGTGTCCCTCTGGTCCGACCCGACATGTTCCACCTGCTGGCTCAGTGGGACCAGTACCTGGACCGCTTCTCTGACGGGCCCATGTGGGACCCCGCCTGGCACAGGTACCCCTCACACCTGTCTCTCTCTCTTTCTCGCCCATGTCCACCTGTCTGTCTATAACTCTCTACCCTGTCCACCTGTCTGTCTCTCAGGTCGATGAGGAGCACCAGAACTACTTCACTTTCTGTCTTCAGTTCATTAACAGTGTCTTTTCCTTGTTCCCTGTCTGTCTGTCTGTCTGTCTGTCTATCTACCCTGTCTGTCTGTCTGTCTGTCTCTCTACCCTGTCCTCCTGCCTGTCTCTCTCTCTCTCATGACCCTGTCCATCTGTCTGTCTCTCTCTCATCCCTGTCCACCTGTTTATGTGTCTCTCTCTTTCTCTCCTGTCCACCTGTCTGTCTCTAACTACACCCTGTCCTCTCCCCTGTCTGTCTCTAACTCCCTCCCCTGTCCACCTGTCTGTCTGTAACTCCCTCCCCCGTCTATCTGTCTGTCTCTAACTCACGACCCTGTCCACCTGCCTGTCTGTCTCTCTCGCTCTCTCTAACTCACGACCCTGTCCACCTGTCTCTCTCTAACTCACGACCCTGTCCACCTGCCTGTCTGTCTCTCTCTCTCTCTCTTACTCACGACCATGTCCACCTGTCTGTCTCTAACTCCCTCCCCTGTCCACCTGTCTGTCTCTCAGGTTCGATGAGGAGCAGCATAACTGCTTCACTTTCTGTCTTCAGTTCATTAACAGTGTCCTGGCAGCAGAGGGGCGTAGCTCTCTGAGCAGAGAGACCTTCACTCACAGCTTCATCCTGCCGAGGATGAGGAGGGTCACCAAATACACCACGCTGTACCAACACATACAGAAACATCGGTACTACATGGTGGACAGACAGGAGGACAGACAGGAAGACACACCAGATAAACCAGGCTTATTCTAGTCAGCTCTGTTTCGTGGAGGTTTAAACGAGTCTAAGCAGACACGAGCTGACTGTCTTCTTCAGGATGAAACAGTGAATATAAAGTATAAAAATATATATAATGTAATATAAGTAAACAGTTTGTTTAATTAATCACATTTGACCTGAACTGCAGTTAAAATCTGAGCTCATGTTTCACAGTATTTATATCAAAATGTGGCCTTTTACATTAATATGTACACGAGTATAAATGTGCTACGTGTAAGGGTATAAATACATACGTGTATATGTTGTGTGTGTACTTGTATGTTTCTCTTGTATTTATATGTTTGAGATGTGAAAACAGAGTTTCCTCCTGTCTGTGTTTTTAATTAAAGGTAAATAGTGTGAATATAATGTAAACAAGAGCATCTCAGTCTGTATTCATATGCAGATCAAATAGATCAGGAACTATTTAGTTGAGATGAACTTTAATTAAATGAGTTGACTCATTTAACGTTTAACTTTCATTGAGACTCCACTCCAGAATAAAAGATATTCATGTTGTCTCCGGTGACTTCCTCCATCTCAGAGTCTGCTGCCTCATCCTCATTATCCAAGATGGCCTCTTTCTCTCCTCCAGCCCCGTTCACCCAAATGTCTTCCCCTAACTGACCTCTGAATTCAGATAATTTGGGTTTTATTTGTTTACACAGAAATACTGCAGCTACCAACACATTTTGTCAGTCAGCTTTGACTGATGTTTTTTTTAATTATTTTTATTCCAAGAAACACCTTTGCTTCAAAACATAAATAACAAAGAAATTCGAACAAATATAAAAATAAAACTTTATTTTCTTTTGAGGGTTGTTTTTCTTCTGAAATGACTTTTAGGAAGAGTCATTTAAATTTATGTGAGACATTAAAAAATATAAACGGCAGGTTTACTGAAAAAGGAACTATCGGAAGAAGCCGACAGTTCCTACCGGACACAGATTCGGTGACACCGCAGCGTCCCACAGCAAAACAAATCCGACCACGGAGTTCGAGAATGAATGAAACCGAAGTCTAACTAACTAGTCTTTTGGAAAGAAGGAAACAAGCCAACGTTAACAGGTCACCGGCCGGTGGAGGGCTCAGGTCAGACCCGGTCCCCATAGGTCCCGGTCCCCGCAGGTCAGACCCGGTCCCCGCAGGTCCCGGTCCCGGTCCCCGCAGGTCCCGGTCCCCGCTGGTCAGACCCGGTCCCCGCTGGTCAGATCTGGTCCCCGCAGGTCCCGTTCCCGGTCCCCGCAGGTCCCGGTCCCCGCTGGTCAGACCCGGTCCCCGCAGGTCCTGGGAGCATGCAGGCGGAGTTCCGGGCTCCGCGGAGACGCGCACGTGTGCATGAGGAGTACGTGGCTCCGCTGCCCGTCAGCCGCAGTCCGGAGGAGGGGAGCCACTTCCGGGCGGAGCTCATCAACCAACACGTGGTGGTCTGTCATCCAGACCACATCCAGAAGATCTATGACCAGGTCTGAGTTAGTTCACTTTATGTGAAACCAGGTCTGAGTTAGTCCACAATATGTGAAACCAGGTCTGAGTTAGTTCACTTTATGTGAAACCAGGTCTGAGTTAGTCCACATCAGGTGAAACCATGTCTGATTTAGTCCACAAAATGTAAAACCAGGTCTGAGTTAGTCCACAATATGTAAAACCAGGTCTGAGTCAGTCCACATCATGTGAAACCAGGTCTGATTTAGTCCACAAAATGTAAAACCAGGTCTGAGTTAGTCCACAATATGTGAAACCAGGTCTGAGTTAGTCCACATCAGGTGAAAAGAGGTCTGCGTTAGTCCACAATATGTAAAACCACATCTGATTTAGTCCACAAAATGTAAAACCAGGTCTGAGTCAGTCCACATCGCGGTCTTGTCTTGTTCCAGGGTTTCTTTGGGAAGGGCGTCCTGTCCAGAGCGAGACCGGACCACAGCCTCTCTGACCAATGGGAAGGTGAGTTCACACGCACACCGTGACCTCATCATCAGTCTGGTCCAATCAGCTCTGTTCATTGCAGTCAGCCGCTCTCTGGTTTTGTTACAGAACACGAAGGTTTGTTTCTACCTGTCGTCTCACAGTCCAGGTGAGTGACATCACATCCTGTCTGTTCACATGATGACATCACAGCCTGTCTGTTCACATGATGACATCACAGCCTGTCTGTTCACATGATGACATCACAGCCTGTCTGTTCACATGATGACATCACATCCTGTCTGTTCACATGATGACATCACATCCTCTCTGCTTTGTGTCCTCTTCTCCTGCAGATATGAAGAGCTCCTCGGGTGGGCGGGTTCCGCTCTCTCTGCTCGGGGATTGGATGAAGACGCTGTCAATCAAACCCTGCTCAGCCTCTCTCAGCCCGTAGAGATGGAGGATGTGAGGAGGGAGGGGAGTGGAGGGGAGGAGCCAGGACCAAATGGGGGAGCCTGTCCTCACACAAAGAGGCCGGGGTCAGAGGTCGAGCCAGAGGCCAAGAGAAGCTGCGGGTAGCGTGATTCTCTTTTATAATTCACACAAATACACACAACTCAGGAACCAAAACGTCACACTTTCATGATCAGTTGGGTGTTCTGCTAAATTCGGCGTGTTTATTATCACAAAATATTTTAATTTTTGGGGGATAAATCTAATTAAGTTTTCTGAATTAATTTCACTTCAATCTAATCCAGGTTTAAAGGGTTCGCTCACCTAAATTACAAACAGAAACAGATTCTCTCTCTTCCTCTTAACATTTCAGGTCGGGCCCACAAAACCACGACCGAGACCCTGATCCTGATCCCAGCTCAGACCAGGACTCTGACCGAGACCCTGACCCTGACTCTGACTCTGACTCTGTTCCTGATCCTGATCCTGATCCTGATCCCTTGGTTCCCGGTCCTGGTTTTGTCCTTGTGATCTCTGAAAGTGAGGTGAGTCTTCAGACTTTTATCCATCCATCCATCCATCCATGGTAGTGTATAATCTGTGTGTGTGTGTGTGTGTGTGTGTGTGTGTGTGTGTGTGTGTGTGTGTGTGTGTGTGTGTGTGTGTGTGTGTGTGTGTGTGTGTTGTGCTTGCAGGTGTGCGGGGGGGTCAGGGAGGTCCGGCGGACTCCTTTCTCTCTTACAGAGTACCTGCAACTCAGTCTGGAGGAGGTAACGCACCAACTAACCATCGAATTCGTTACACTTTTTGTTTCCGCTCGTTTCTGTCTATAAATACTACATTACCCATGAGCCTCAGCTGCTGACAGATTCAGAGAGCGATCTGATTTGTATCTGAATGGTTGAAGGTTGTTAAAGGGTCATTCTGTTAACTGTCCAGTGGTCAGACTGTCAATCACCTGTGGATTACCTGTCGTCGCACCTGAACCTGGACAGCTAGGGGGCGTGGCCTCTTCACTGCTCTTCATCTGCTGTCTGTTCGTCTGTACCTGCAGGCATTCTTCCTGGTCTACAGTCTGGGCTGTCTGTCTGTCTACCTGAACCAGGTAGCTGTCTGAGTTAATTGTATTTTCTTCTTTTGTTTGACTTCCTGTTTCTACATTTTGATTCATGAGTAAATAAATAACAAATAAAACATTTCTTTCACTCATTTAATGACATCGCCATGTCCTCTTCTGTGATTGGACAGGAGCCCCTGTCAATCATCCAGCTGTGGCGAGAGTTCCGCTCCATGCGGCCCGACTTTGTCAGCTCGTTCGCAGCCTATCAGCACTGTCGAAGCAGGGGGTGGGTCCCTAAGTTAGGGGGCGGGGCCAAGTACGGCGTGGACCTCAGTAAGACACACACACACACACACACACTCACACACACACAGACACACACTGATACACCGTTTCCCTGTAAGAGTTAGAAACCAGTATAAAACTGGGACCAGTTCCATGATCCTCCAGTGTCTGAGGTGACTTGAACACATGATTGACAGCTGTCAATCATCAGAGCACAGGAGGCGGAGCCTGAAGTGAGATACACATTCACAGTCTGTCTCAATTTACACGATTCTCTTTTCTGTGTGTTTTCAGTGTTGTATAGGAAAGGACCACCTTTCTACCACGCCAGGTAACACACACACACACACACACACACACACACACACACACACACACACACACACACACTATGGAGGATGTAAAGGCTCACGGTGGACAAGACACACTGTCTGTATGTGATACTTACTACTCAGACAGGTAGACACATGATAGAATGAAAAAAAAAAAAAAGAGAAATTAAAACAACATTCATTAAATTTAGGAAAATATTGCATTTATTCTTTTGCAATAATTTTTGGACTTCACCGACCTGAAAACCAAGTCTGAACCCTCAAACTGAAAACATGTCGATTTTTAGTCCGCAATTCCCAAAAAGTTTCTTTTCCCAGAAATGTTGTCATTGTCTCCTCTTCCTGTAGTTATTCGGTTGTAATCGAGCGTGTTGATGACACATTCAGGGGCTCGGCGTTGCGTCCGTTTTCGTGGCGTTCTCTGGCGGCTCTCAGCAGGATCACCTCCAACGTCTCCAAGGTAACGAGTCGTCGGACGTCACACCAGGTGAGATTTGACTCGGGTGTTTTATTTCTTCCTCTTTGTTTTACAGGAGCTGATGTTGTGTTACATCATCTATCCAGCCGACCTATCGGAAGCTGAGCTGGACTCACCTGTCTGTCTGAGCAGGCTGAAGGTTCAGGTAGATAACAGGAAGCGGTTCAGTTTTTAATAAAATGTTCATGAGCTATGATCATAAATGCCATCGGTAATAAAGTTTGATCAGACAGAAGGAAAAAAGTGTTTTCTATCAACAGGAAGTGATCGTCAGCAGGTGGGTTTCCTCTAAAGAGCGAGTGGAGCAGGACGACATCTGATTGGCTGACGGGAGATTTCAGAAACAGATGATGTCACCGTGTGATGTCCCTAAGAGACTGATGACATCAGCCAAGAGGATGAGATTATTATTTTTGCCGTGAAAGAGTCAGAAACAGGAAGACAACGTCACATGTTTGAGTGTCCCTGAATGCAGCATGAGTCCTCACAAGGAGCTAAAGACCAGCAGAGGTGTGTGGAGCTGTTACATGTTGTGTTACTTGAACAATAAAAATAAAAAAATGTATCAAAGAGCTGTGCAACTGTGTCATCTCTAATGTTCCCTATGTCTGTAATGTGTAATATCAGTCTCTGAGGGTTGATTTACTTCTTTCTTTCATTAAAATTTAAATGTGCTCTGTTGGAATGAGGTGAAGATATTTGTGCCACCCAAACAAATAAAGTAGTAATAATGAACAAAAAAAATAAAACTGGTAATCTCATAACAATTATTAACATCTTCATGTTCCAGCCTGATTTTCCAGCCTGAAGCCCATTTCCACCACTGATGAAAAATAAAGATCCTGTATAATGAGACATTTTCTCATTATGATCTCATAATTACGACTTAGTATCTCATCATTATTACTTAGTATCATAATTATGACTTACTATCATAATTATGACTCACTCTCATAATTATGACTTACTATGTCATAATTATAACTTAGTATCTCATAATTATGACTTATTATCTCATAATTATAACTTAGTATCTCATAATTATTACTTACTATCATAATTATAACTTACTATCTTATAATTATGACTTAGTATCTCATAATTATGACCTACTATGTCATAATTATGGCTCACTAACTCATAGCTTTGGCACTAATGGGCTTCCTTAGACCGGATACAGTCGGGCCAGAAGCTATCGCTTTGTTATGATCTCGCGGGAGGAAGATCTCGCGATAACAACGGAACTCCCTGCAGCGCCATTTAGAGCACGGTGTGTGTCGTCGCGAGGGCAAAGATTGAGAAGCAACTGTTAGCCGGCGGACCGCTCGTTAGAACCCCCAAAGCTGCTAAGTGTCCAGGTAAGACCCCGCTATGCCCCGGTGCTCTGCCAGTAACGTTTGATACCGGGAACGTTCGACACTGGGAACGTTAGATAGCGGATCGTTGCTCCACAGCCTCCCGAAGCTAGCAGCTAGCTAGCTGTTAGCGGGACACCGCGCATGCGTATTTAGCCTCCGAGCTGAGCGACTCTTTGTCAGGTGACTTTAAAGTATTAAGAGCATCAAAGTACTCCGAATATATGAGGCTATTTGTATACAAGTACTACTAACTTTAGTTAAAGTATTAAGAGTATCAAAGTACTCCGAATATATGAGGCTATTTGTATACAAGTACTACTAACTTTAAAGTATTATGAGTATCAAAGTACTCCGAATATCTGAGACTATTTGTATACAAGTACTACTAACTTTAAAGTGTTAGGAGTACAAAAGTACTCAGAATATATGAAATATATGAGGCTATTTGTATACAAGTACTACTAACTTTAGTCAAAGTACTATGAGTATCAAAGTACTCAGAATATATGAAGCTATTTGTATTGAGGTACTATTACCTTTAGTTAAAGCTATGAGTAGCAAAGTACTCTGAATATAAAAAAACAGTTTATTATTTTTATTGAAGTACAATTAACCTTACCCAAAGTATTGTGCGTATCAAAATATATATTTAATAAATAACGTTACATCAGTGATTTGTTCTTTATTTTTCTTCACAAACTGTCGCCTGTTTTATTTATTATTTATTCTCCATGTTTATATCATCGTTGATTGTTTGTGTGTTTGTGTGCAGACCAGCAGCAGGATGGCTGACGACCTGGACATCGAAGCGATGCTGGAGGCTCCGTTCAGAAAGGTGAGACTCAGCTGGACTCGCATAGAACCACATCCGAACGTGGTCCCGTCAGGTCTCCACTGGTCCTCACAGCTCACTTTCAAGTCTTCTTCAATACAGCATGATGTTCATTTAGTAAATTATGGTCCATTTAGAGTCAAACAGACCATGAAGCAGGGGATGCTTTAGGGCGGGGCTACAAGATGATTGACAGGTCTCTACTAGAGACGTATACGGCGTCTCTACGTCATCCTCAGTCCAGACATGGTCACTTCCTGTTCACTGGTATAAAAAAAAACACAACACAACATGGCGACGGCAGTAATCCAAGATGGCGACGGCCAAATTGCTGAACTCGAGGCTTTGCTTTGTTTACATGACGTACAGGACACGGTGTCACTCTCTCGGCCATTATTATTTTATTATTCCTCCTTCGGCTTGACCGGACGTCACATTTCATTTTCAATTCATGAAATTTGACGTGTGACTCGCGTCATGTGGTGTGGTGAATTGAATATATATTCAAATTTCGAAATAGACTATGCCCAACCCACACACGCACACGCACACGCACACCTGTATGTTGCAGCCTGCCTCCTCATGCTGTTCTCTGTCGACCTCAGGAGGACTTAAAGAGCCAAAGCCCCAACGGACCTGAGGAACGCACCAAGAAGTAAACACACCCGTCTCTCTCTCTGTCTGTCTGTCTCTCTCTCTCTCTCTCTCTCTCTCTCTCTCTCTCTCTCTCTCTCTCTCTCTCTCTCTCTCTGCCTCTGTCTCTCTCTCTCTCTCTCTCTCTCTCTCTCCGTCTCTGTCTGTCTCGCCCCGGCGTTACAACACGAGTTAAAATAGTCTTGCTTTCGGGCCGCGCTCTGATTGGCTCTCGCCGTGTGTCCAACAGGAAGAAGCGCAGCCGCGAAAGGAAGCGCAGCCGAGACAAGAAGCGAAGCCGGAGCCGCGAGCGGAAAAGCAGCCGCAGCCGAGACACCAAGAGAAGAAGTCGCAGCCGAGAGCGTCGCAGCAGCAGAGAGAGGGGGGGCCGCTACAGAGACCACCACCAGCAGTGAGTCGGACGCTGATACCGAGATATATAGATATATATATATCTATATCTCTCTATCGCTATCTCTATCGCTATCTCTCTCTCTCGATAGAGAGATATAGATATATATATATCTATATCTCTCTATCTCTATCTCTATCGCTATCTATCTCTCTCTCGATAGTATTATATCTGATATATATATATATATATATATATCTATATATATATATATATATATATATATATAGATATATATATATATATTTATATATCTCTCTATCTCTCTCTCTCTCTCTATATACGCACACATATTTCTATATATACACATATCTCTATCTATACACATATCTCTATAGATATACATACTTCATGGGAAACACATTTTTATTCTAAAACATGACTATCGTTGTACTGATGAATCGGTGCTGAGGAACCAGTTTTTTTTTTTTTTTTTCAACATAACGTAATAATTTCCCAAATTCCCATGTTTTTAATGTCACAAAATATTCTGCCAAAATTTATATTTGTTGGCGTTTAGCATTTATAAAAAAATAAAAATAAAAATGTTTTCACTGCGGTCAGAAAACACAAAGGGAGAGACGCAGCTGTATTAACGGGGCAGCAATCTAACAGCACCATGAATACAACCACAATAAATTAATAAAATGTAGGTGATCAAATTTGACGACAGAAAGCCGAAGCTTTAAATGTAGAAGAAAGAAAAGAAAAACATTCGGCCCTATTTTGTCTATTAACTGATAAATAAAAGACCAGATAAATATTTCTATATTTACATTTATATTTATAGTTCCTTGTTTGTGTTTCCAGCCGCAAGCGTTCAAAGAGTAAGAGCCCCGTCAGGAAGGAGAAGAGTCCAGTCAGGTGAGATTACGACGAGATGTTTATGAGCGACGGCGGAGCATGCAGAATTTTGTGAGACTGATTGTTGTGTGTGTGTGTGTGTGTGTGTGTGCAGGCAGCCCGTAGATAACCTGACTCCAGAGGAGCGGGATGCCCGGACGGTGTTCTGTATGCAGCTCGCCGCCAGGATACGACCTCGAGACCTGGAGGATTTCTTCTCTGCTGTCGGGAAGGTAAGCGCTTCACTGTTTCGCCCATTCAGACCTGATTTTAACGTGATCTGGATATCGTGTGTAAATAATAAACAACCAGAGTGACTTTGTTGTAATTCATCTGTATACGGAGGATACAAATCAGTCCAGTGTGACCACATTCTTAATGAGAACATCCACCAAGCCTGTAAATGAGAAGTGACCCGTTGGTTTGTGGACCGCTGCTTTGAAGCCTCGACTTTATAGATTTCGTCGGCGCCATCTTGGATTATGGCCGTCGCCATGTTGTTTTTTTGCAACCGATGAACAGAAGTTACTATATTTGGAATGTGGAGGAGTGACGTAGAGACAACGTATACGGCTCCTGTTGTGGCAGCAAACTGTCAATCACCTTGTAGCCCCGCCCTAAAGCATACCTTTATGGTCTGTTTGACTCTAAATGGACCATAATTTACGAAATGAACATCATGCTGTATTGAAGAAGACTTGAAACTAGAGATTGAGACATAAACTCATGTTTACAATGTTTACTGAGGGAATAAATCAAGAGAGAAGTAGAGTCATTTTCTATAGACTTCTATACAACCAGAGGAGTCGCCCCCTGGTGGTCAGGAGAGAGAATGCAGCTTTAACACATGAAGCTTTGACTTCTATACAACCAGAGGAGTCGCCCCTGGTGGTCAGGAGAGAGAATGCAGCTTTAATACATGAAGCTTTGACTTCTATTCAGCTCACATTGTCATGCCAAGTAGATATGGTGGCCTTTTAATGTGAACTAACTGACAGGAGAAACAATAAATGAATATCTGTGATGTTTTCTGTCACGTGTTTAAGATGAGCAGTATATTTCTATAAGCTGAGGCAATCATACGTCTTTGGTGAGACAATAAGACACCTGACCGTCCAGTGAGATACGGCCACACACAGGAAGTGTATTCACTTCCTCTGAAAGCCCGCTTGCTCTGGAAACAGGAACTGGAACCAGTTTGAGATCCAGATGTTTAGTCGCATTTCGGTTTGTCATGGTTGCCGTGTTGATGGCGGTCGCCGTAGTAACGGCCGCTTTGGTGCCTCCGCAGGTCCGGGACGTGAGGATGATCTCGGACAGGAACTCCCGCAAGTCCAAGGGCATCGCCTACATCGAGTTTGTGGAGACCAACTCAGTTCCTCTGGCTATTGGGCTGACGGGGCAAAGGCTGCTGGGAGTTCCCATCATCGTGCAGGCCTCGCAGGTAAACACACACACACACACACACACACACACACACACACACACACACACACACACACACACAACTGTATTTATACCACAATGAAAACAAAGTTTGAGTTAATTGTGTGTGTGTGTGTGTGTGTGCGCAGGCAGAAAAGAACCGAGCAGCCGCAGCAGCCGCAGCAGCCAACAACCTGCAGAAGGGAACATCGGGACCGATGAGGCTGTACGTCGGCTCTCTGCACTTCAACATCACCGAGGACATGCTGAGAGGAATCTTTGAGCCATTTGGACGGGTAGGACACACACACACACACACACACACACACACATGCATAAGCACGCATACGCCTGCATGTAGTCTGTGAGTGAGACGGGTGGTTTGTGTCTTCACAGATTGAGAGCATCCAGCTGATGATGGACAGTGACACAGGTCACTCTAAAGGTTACGGCTTCATCACTGTAAGTTTTTATTCATTTTTTGTCTTCATCAGCCTCGCCTTCAATTTAAAATCATTGATCTTCTTCTCATCTTTCAGTCTATAAAATGTCAGCGAATAGAGACATTAATCCATAACAGGGTCTCGTAATCTGGTGCGATGTCTTCAAAGGAGTCTCTTTGTTTTTAAAGTCTCTTTCTCAGCTGACAAACTACTAACTTCCTGTTGTTGTTGGTGGACTTCAAACACCTTCATGCACCTGCATCTTCACCTCACGCTGTCCGACCTATGGGCCTCTATGACCTGTCTGTCTGTCTGTCTGTCTGTCTGTCTGTCTGTCTGTCTGTCTGTCCTGTCTGTCTGTCTGTCTGTCTGTCAGTTTGCAGATGCGGAGTGTGCTAAGAAAGCTCTGGAGCAGCTGAACGGCTTCGAGCTGGCAGGTCGACCCATGAAGGTCGGCAATGTGACGGAGCGCACCGACGCCTTCTCCTCATTCCTCGACAGCGACGAGCTCGAACGCAGCGGCATCGACCTCGGGACCACCGGACGCCTGCAGCTCATGGCCCGGCTCGCTGAGGGTGAGACACTAACTTATACAAGCGTGTGTGTGTGTGCGTGTGTGTGTGTGTGTGAAAGTCTGATATAACCTTTTAAGGAATTCCTGTAATCAAAGTACTCATAATTATGATTATGAATGCCATTTGAGGTGACTTTGCCTTTTTTAATTTTCTAAAAAGAAATGTACATTAAAATCACATGAAATCTGACATGGACATACATGGGTTCATCATGAATATGAATCCAGTGGACATTTTAGCTAACCAATGAAGGACATGTTTTTATTACAGATTAAAGATTATTATTTGGTAATATTATAATTTTACCAAACCCTTTGTACAGTAGTGTAACTTCCATTTTTTTCTTTTTTTATTATTATTATTATTATTATTATTATGAGCAGGTACTGGTCTACAGATGCCTCCCGCTGCTCAGCAGGCTCTGCAGATGAGTGGAGTCATCGCTTTCGGAGCCATGGCAGCTGTTTCAGGTACGCTCACGAGCACACACACACACACACACACACACCTGTGTAGAGAAACTACAGCGTGACATTTACTTTAAGTTAATGTGGGATTCCTGTATGAGAGTCCTGTAATAAGACTTATTTAAAGTTAAATGTTTCAGCTGCTATGAATCCGTCTCTCAACATGAACTCTGGAGGTATGAGTATTCCCGCTCAGCCGCTCGCCACACACTGCTTCCAACTGTCCAACATGTTCAATCCCAAGTGGTGAGTACACCTGTCTGTCTGTACGCCTGTCTGTCTGTACACCTGTCTGCCTGTACACCTGTCTGTCTACACCTGTCTGTCTACACCTGTCTCTCTACACCTGTCTCTCTACACCTGTCTCTCTACACCTGTCTGTCTCTACACCTGTCTGTCTACACCTGTCTCTACACCTGTCTGTCTCTACCTGTCCAACATGTTCAGCTCCAACAGGTACACACACACACACACCTGTCTCTCTCTACACCTGTCGGTGTCCAGCATGTTCAACCCCAACAGGTATGCACAAACCTGTCTGTGTCCACCTATCCAACATGTTTAACTCCAACAGATAACACACACACACACACACACACACACACCCCTACCCCCATCTGTCTCCACACCTGTCTGTCTGTCTCTACACCTGTTCATAATGTTCACCCCTAACCGGTACACCCCTAACACACACATACACACCTGTCTGTCTCTACACCTGTCTGTCTCAACCTGACCAGCACGTTCAACTCCAACAGGTAGACGCACACCTGTCTGCCTCTACACCTGTCTGTCTCTACACCTGTCTGTCTCTACACCTGTCTGTCTCTACACCTGTCTGTCTCTACACCTGTCTGTCTCTACACCTGTCTGTCTCTACACCTGTCTGCAATGCACTATTTATACATGACTAAATTTGACCTTATATATTTTATGTTCTACTACTTTATAACGTTATGTACTAGATCATATTTCTACATTAATACAAACAAATAGTAAGTATTTTTACTTCATATTATTATGTTATTGTGGTGTATGCAGTTAAAGTAGAAGGTATCATACTCTCACCTGTATGTTACTTCAGAGTATTGTTTAATTGTTCTCATGGTTTCTAATTATATTTTTATTTTATATACTGTACGATACTGTTGTAACTATAAATGAGCCTCTAATCGGTACCTTTAAACTCATTAACTATTAAACTCTCACATCTGGGTTCACAGATAATTGCTGGAGACGGTTTGTGTTGAGTTGTGTGGGTCAGTCACAGGTTAGTAAACTTTATTGAAAATGTTTTCACTAACACTCAATGCATCGTTGTGGGTTTCAGTGAGGATGTTCCTGGTTGGGACATGGATATCCAGCATGATGTCATCGAGGAGTGTAACAAACATGGAGGAGTCGTTCACATCTACATTGACAAGAACTCTGCTGAGGTACACGTGGCTTCTGACCTCACTGTTGGTAAAGGAAGGCGGCGGAGTGCGGGGCAATGTAGGCGGCGGAGTGCGGGGCAATGTAGGCGGCGGAGTGCGGGGCATTGTAGGCGGCGGAGTGCGGGCAATGTAGGCGGCGGAGTGCGGGCAATGTAGGGGGGTGGCGGAGTGCGGGGCAATGTAGGGCGGAGTCGGGGCAATGTGGGGCGGAGTGCGGGGCAATGTGGGCGGTGATGCGGGCAATGTAGGCGGCGGTCGGGCAATGTAGGGGGCGGAGTGCGGGCAATGTAGGGGGCGGAGTGCGGGCAATGTAGGCGGCGGAGTGCGGGGCAATGTAGGGGGCGGACTGCGGGGCAATGTATGCGGCGGAGTGCGGGGCAATGTATGCGGCGGAGTCTGTTTGTGTCTGTTTATAGGTGTGTGTGTGTGTATGTGTGTCTGTCGTACTTGAACCTGCAATGTTTGACCTTTTGACCTCTGCTTGTTTTCAGGGAAACGTTTACGTCAAGTGTCCGTCGATCCCCTCTGCCATGGCGGCCGTCAACGCGCTCCACGGACGATACTTCGCTGGTAAGAGGTCGTGTCACATGACACCTGTGCTCTGTGCTGCGGGCCAATCAGAGAGCAGCTGTGATGTCTCATGTGTTGTTTTCAGGTAAGATGATCACAGCGGCTTACGTCCCTTTGCCTACCTACCACAACCTGTTCCCGGAGTCCGCCATCACCACGCAGCCGCTGGCCCCGCCCCCGCGCCGGTGACGAACCAACGATACTACCCTCGGATTGGACATTGGACTCTCTCCTATTGGTCGACACGGACGAGTCAGTTTCACTTCTGTTCATCAGGTCGGAGAGGAGGAAACGCTGTTTCTTCCTCTCCTTCCTGTTTTACTTCCTGTTCATTCTCATTAGAATTTCTGGGCGTGGCCTGTTTTGTGTATCGTCCAATGATTGAGCTCTGTGAGCTGTGAGGAGGCCGGCTGATGATGGTGTCAGCTGATTGTTTGGTTTGAAGCTGTTTGGTATTAAGGTGTTTTCTAAGAATTTGATTTTGTAAAATCCTTTATTAAATTTTATTTTGAAGTCACTGACAGCTGCTGTGTCCTTTGTCCCTTTTTTTTTTTAATATAATGCTCACTGAGAATACTGCACTCTGATTGGCTGTAACAGGACACCTGTGAGCACCTTTTCCTGCAACGTTTAATAAATTTATACAAATAAGAAATACTTCGGAATCTTGGTTATTAAATAAAAATATACAAACAGAATATAAATGAATGTAGACCAGATGAATAAATAAAATAAAGGCATTAAACCAATTTGAATTGTTTCATGGTCACATGGAGCCATCGACCAGAGATGGAAGAAGTACTCTCATCTTACCAATACCACCTTCTGAAATTACTGCGTTGCAAGTAAAAGTCCTGATTACTAGAACAATTTACTAAAGTATCAAAAGTAAAAGTACTCATAATGCAGAATGGCCTCTTTTAGAGTTAAATTGTGAAGCATTCAAAGTCTTGAAAGGTGTTTTTAATTTTATTTCATGCATACAAGATTCTTTGTACACAAAGTATTTTGTGAACCAAGATTAAAAAAATAAATCCTGGTCTTTTATTTTACAACTTCATCGTGAAGTACATGATGAAATCCCAGTGGATCTTCAACCTGATGTATCTGAGGGGCCTTTAATCTAAAACACCATCAGATTTAGTTAACTGATCACATGTTTCCCTCTGAGATGTCGTGCAGTATAAAATAGCATAAAATGGAAAGTTGAAATACCTCAAATTTGACTTAATTACGCTCAAGATCGGTTTTTTTCAGGACAGACAAGCATGTAACAAAACTTCAGAGTAAAAACACGAGTCACTCATTTATCGCCGAGCAGGTGAGCTCCTGATTTAAAGGTCGGGCTCGTTCAGGTGGACGACGGTGATGGTGATGTCGTCGCGGTACCTCCTGGCCAGATCTGGTGGCAGACTCAGCATCTTGGCCAGACGGTTCGGTGCCACCGCTCCGTACCCGTCGTCCCCCAGGGCGTGACGGAGCAGGTGGGTGGCGCTGTTCTGGTCCTCCAGCACCGACAGAACCCGGCCCTTCCTCTCCAGCAGGAGGCGCTGCAGGCTGCCCAGCGTCGTGCCCACGCCGGGAATTATGGGTCTCTGCTGCTGAAGGCCTGGACAGAAATAAACCACTTCCACTGTTCACACTGCCACTTCCACTGCTGTCATTTACACTTCTACTGTTGTCATCATTTACGCTTCACCTGCTGTCATCATTTACACTTCAATTTCTGTCATTATTTACACTTTACCTGCAGTCGTCACTTACGTTTCAACTGGTGATTTACATGTTCCGCTTACGTTTACACAGTTGAACTGGCAGTTGACATGTAAATCATAAAACCAGTTGAACTGGCAGTTGAAGTGTAAATGATGATTAGACTTAGTGAGGATCTTAGTTCTCTTACCTGTCAACTGTTCCCCCACCAGCTGGACGACCGTCTGTCGGTGCATCAGCTCCCAGAGTCCGTCAGTCGCCAGGACCAGGAACTTGTCAGCAGGCCTGATGCGGTGCAGCGTGACCTCGGGCTGAGCGCTCAGGTAGGGCGGGGTCAGGTAGTGCGGCGGCTGCGTCCGGAACGCCTCGCTGACCGCAGACAGGACGTCTGGCCGCGTTTCGTAGACCCGAGCGAGCATCTCCGCGCCCCATTTGAAACGGACGTCGCCGAACGCCCTGAAGGGCAGCAGCAGACCCAGCAGGCGGTCGTGGCGGACCACCGTCCTCCGCTCTGACGGCGGGTGTTCCCCCAGAATCCTTTGCAGCTCGTCCGGGTTCTGTGCGTTGTGGTCGTTGGTGAGGCTGACCGCTGACCAGCTCCCGTTGGGCTCCTTGACGCCCAGGACGGCCCGGCTGTCACCCAGGTTGGCCACGTGCAGGACGCCCTTGGAGACATGGGCGATGCAAGCCGTGCAGCCGGACAGCGCCACCCGGAGGGGGGAGGACAGAGACAACGCCTCCCCAGGGAGAGACACCCGTCTGCGGACAGAGAGCGATGGTTCACCTGGTGACGAAAGCTGAAAGCAGCCAATGAAAACAGTGGATTCAGTAGCATCCTGTCTACATCTCTACGTATAGAACTCCTTCCTGCGATGGCACAAAATGTTTGGTGTAGATGTAACACAGAATCATCCAATATGAACATAATTCATCTGGGCTGAGAGCTGTTGGTCTCTTTCACGATCGCCTGACTTTTACTGTCAGGCGGCAACCTCCAGTTCTGCAGAGTGAAACCGATGCGGAAGTGTCTAAAACTTGCATTCTCTCTTCTGACCAGCAGGGGACGACTCGTCTGCTTGCAAAAAGAAGTCAGATTGCATAGACGTCTATGGGAAAATGACTACTTCTCTCTTGATTTATTCCCTCAGTAAACATTGTAAACATGAGTTTATGTCTCAATCTCTAGTTTCAAGTCTTCTTCAATACAGCATGATGTTCATTTAGTAAATTATGGTCCTTTTAGAGTCAAACAGACCATAAAGCAGGGTATGCTTTAGGGCGGGGCTTACTGTGATTGACAGGTCTCTAACAGAGAGGTATACGGCGTACATCACTCCTCAGCATTAGAAATATGGTCACTTCTGTTCATTGGTTGCGGAAAAAACAACATGACGACGGGCGTAATCCAAGATGGCGACGGCAAAATCGCCGAACTCGAGGCTTCAAAACCACAATCCACAAACCAACGGGTGACGTCACCATGACTACGTCCACTTCTTATATACAGTTGGTGGTTCTTGTAGGGAAAAAGAGCAACGCTTGTTTTGACGAACTCAAACTGGTGAAGCCTCAACTGTTTTTGATAGAAACTGTGAGAGTGAAGGAGTTTAAAGTAGAGCAGAAGGAGTTTGACCATAGAATGAGGACCTGGGTGAAGACATGGACATGTGGACCTGGGCCTCCACGGACAGGTCGTAGTCCAGGCGACGGAAAGCGTTGACCAGCGCTGACGTCACCCTGCAACCGTCCTGCAGCCAATCAGAGAGGAGACAGATGATGACGTCACAACATGTGATAACTTCATAGCTGTGTTCGCTTCCTGTATCGTGAAGATTGGAGAGTGTGTGGCTGCTAAATCAAGTCTGACACCTATTGGTAAAATTTGGTGTACTGGTCTGGTCCGGTCTTTGGTGTACTGGTCTGGTCTGGTATTTGGTGTTCTGGTCTGGTATTTGATGTACTGGTCTGGTCCGGTATTTGGTGTTCTGGTCTGGTATTTGGCTTATTATAAACCGGTTTGACCCAACCAACTCTACCTCCTCTTCTTCCTCCTCCTCTTCCTCTTCACCCTCCAGTCTCTCCTGCCAGTAGTTTCGGAGGCTGTGGAAGGAGGTCGCTCCGCCGTCGGGGCCGTTGTGGTCTTGAGGGTGTTTGTGCCACTCCAGCAGCGGCTGTACGGCCCGTTCTTCCTCCACCGCCCGTTCGAGCTCCGCCAGCGTCCTCAAAGGTAGCGTTGCCACGGCGATGTAGTAGAAGAGCCTCTGGCTGACGGCGTGGGCGCACGCCGTCCCAGCGTGGCCGTCGAACACGCCGAACAGCACGCCGCCGCGGCCCGGCAGGAAGGTGGCACTGCTCCGGCGGTCCTCGCTGGGATGGTTGGATGGCAGCATGTTGCTATGGAAACCCAGGACACCATGGGAGGCGGGGCCTCTGGGTAGGGTATGGCTATATTCGTTGGCCTGGTAACAGAAGAGGGAGAGATCAGAAGTTTGACTGGTTGTTAGATTGACACCTTGAATTACAGATCTTACTCACCTTTAAGATGCGGTTGATCTGAGCTGAGTACATCGGCTCCGCCTCCTGCCCAGTCCTGTACTTCCTGCTCTCACTGCCTGCTGGGTAATGGTGTCTGAGAAGCTCAGGGGGAGCAGAGGAAAAGGAGTGACGGGACTGCTGGAGCTCAAACCTGCATCGTCCACTGAAGGTTCCTGTTCTTCCCAGCATGGCCACTCGCCGAGAGAACCAGAAGAAGAACCAGCAGGAGAACCAACAAAGTGAAACCTGGAGGAGAACCAAGAGGAACCAACAGAGTGAAACTTTGAGGAGAACCAAGAAGAACAGGAACATTTCGGGAAATTTATCCAACATCATCTGTCTGACCCTGCTTTAGTCTCTATTGACCACCAAACCATTCAGGCCATCTGTGACAGACAGCTCATTTATAGTACAAACACAGATTATTGTAACAATAACCTTGCCCTTGTTCAGTCACTTTCCATTGATGCACTTCCTGACAGTTTTGTGAATGACAGTCAGTTTGGAACCTCTATCATTCCTCCGCTTACAGCAGCTGAGATGGCTGAAAAACAGCGGGCAGACCAAATCATCAGACAGGTCATAACACAATTGGAACATGGAAAGATACCACCCCCTACTTTGAGAAATGAGCTTCCTGATCTGCCCCTCCTTCGAGAATTAAAATGATTGGATCTCCAGAACAACATTCTTGTGAGGAAGTAGGATCTCAATGCTCTTATCCGAGAAAAAAAACGGTTGAGCGGTTCAATCGTACCTTGTTGGACATGCTAGGAACCCTAACAACTCAGGACAAAACTCACTGGAAGGATTTTGTGAAACCACTCGTGCATGCATATAATTGCACCAAGAATGATGTCACCGGATTCTCTCCTTATGAACTCATGTTCGGACGCCAACCACAACTGCCAGTTGACCTAGCTTTTGGACTATCGGAGTTGATCTAGCTTTTGGACTATCGGCCCAAAACCAGCACACATTGCATTTTCAGTATCTGATTTTTTTCAGTATTTTCAAGATCTTAAGTCTCATCTGGAGCAGGGCTACAAAATAGCAACAGAAAAGGCTGAAAACCTCATGCAAAGAAACAAGGCCAGATTCGACAGAAATGTAACTGCCTCTGACTTAACTATGGGATATCGTGTGTTGGTCAGAAATGTTCGTCTCAGAGGCAAACACAAACTTGCTGACAAATGGGAGTCTGATGCATACATTGTTGTAAAGAGAGATGGTAATCTTCCGGTATACACAGTCCGGCCTGAGAATAAAGACAGCCCTCTACGAACACTACACAGGGATCTTCTGTTACCCTGTGGGTACTTGATTTCCACAAAAAGTACCCCCTCTATGAACCGAACCCCCAGACTAAAACATCGCTCAAATCTTGACCCTCCTGACGATCTTATAGAGATGGACCCACTCTCGGATGAAGAAGAAAATATTCCAGATCACTGGTACAGTGGACCACCCAGCTCAGAACTTGCCAGATTCACAACCATAATTGGCATTCCAACAAATTCCATTATGGCACCTCCCAACACAGTTCCTACAACCACAGAGACCACACAACGCACAGCCACTGATACAAACCATGTGGCAGGAGGGAATGCTACTAATCTATCTGACTTAACTGATATAGCCAACAGCCCTGAGGGCTCAGTCCTAACAGGAGGCACAGAACCCGGGTTAAACCTAACCACCAATGATGCTGTACAGAAAACAGCGTATTCTCCAACAGACAGTGATTCAAACATTTCTCTTGAACCCCCGAATATGGACGAGGATGATGAGCCTCCTATACGATGTTCGGAGAACGTTTGGAGAACCAATAGAGTGAAACCTTGAGAAGAACCAACAAAGTGAAACCTTGAGAAGAACCAACCGAGTGAAATATTGAGGAGAACCAGAAGAACCAACACAGTGAAACCTGGAGGAGAACCAGAAGAAGAACCAGTAGAGGAACCAACAGAGTGAAACCAAATTTATTAAAAATAAAAAACTGAAATCCCTGAAAAAAAGAAGCAATTTTTGCTCATCAAGGCAAGAAGCCAGATGAGTCTCTGGAAAGGAGAACCGAACCTTAAGGAGAACAAGAAGGAGCATCAGCAGCAGAACCAGCAGAGTATTTAGTTTTTGTGTCTGTTGTCACAGATCTGCTCTAAGCTGACGGACTCATCGTCACCCGATGGTCTTACATCACATTGAAAAAGCGGCTGTTCAGCACTCACAGCACTCACCGTGTGTTTGTTGAGTGTTTAATTCCTGGTTAACTCTTCATCGGTTCAACAGTTCTTGTTTCCTGAAGCAGATCAGTTCTTTTCATGCAGCCGGACAGGTGTGCTGTTGAAGGTTGTTTGTATATTCGGTCAGTCGTCGTCGTTTGTGACCTTTGACGGCTTTCATATCTCACTCAGTAATCAGTAATCCATAAACCTCCTGCTGCAGGCCGTAAATACCCCCCCCCCCTCCCTCACTGTGACTGCGTTCAGAGATTATTAAAAATGTAAGTTTCATTGTTATTTTTATTGAGTTTTAACAGATAGAAGAGGAGAAATACCTAAACATAAAATAAATAAATACATGAAAAATTATGTGATCTTGCTGCTGAAACTCTGCCATTTAATCACATTTAAGAAATGAAGTTGAACATTTTGAAATAGTGATAGAAAATCAACTGTCGAAGGAGTTAAGGTTTCTGTTTATGTGCTGAGCCCTCATCAGCCTCTCGGTTCATATACCGGCCCAGTTCCATTCGTTCCCAGCCGGACCATTTAGGTTGCCATGAGACTCTGACTTTTCTGCAAACCGAACCTCACACTAACTGCCCGTTTTCCTGGACCTATACCTGCCTGTCTGCCTACTTACCTGTATTCCTGCCCAACTGTGTCTGAACCTGTCTCCCTGTCAGCCTTTATCCAACTCCACATTTGAAACAATTCATTGGACTGCACCTGATCTATTGTCTTCGTCTACATTTGGGTCGTACCCTGTCACATGTATTCACTGCATTATGAAAGTCTGGTTTGGATGGACGCAGCAAATGGATTGTTTTCAAGGATCCACTTGAGGTGAATTTTTACTTTTTGTGTCTGCGTAAAGACTTGGAGTACACCTCTAGCCCCCGGCCTGCCAGCATGACTGATTGCTGGAGTATTCATCTGGATGAGCAGCAGGAACACAGCCACCAGTATGCAGAAGGAACCCTACAGGGCCCTTCATCAAGTTTTCTTCACTAGAAGGGAAACCTAGAGGGCACTTTATCACGTTTTCTTCAATGGAAGGGAACCCTAGAGGGCCCTTCATGTTTTCTCCAATGGAAGGGAACCTTAGAGGGCACTTTATCACGTTTTCTCCAATGGAAGGGAACCCTAAAGGGCTCTTCATGTTTTCTCCAATGGAAGGGAACCCTAGAGGGCACTTTATCACGTTTTCTCCAATGGAAGGGAACCCTAGAGGGCCCTTCATGTTTTCTCCAATGGAAAGGAACCCTAGAGGGCAATTCATCACGTTTTCTCCTCCGTAAGGGAACCCTACAGGGCCCTTCATCATGTTTTCTCCAATGGAAGGGAACCCTAGAGCAGTGGTCCCCAACAAGCAGGCCACGGACCGGTAGTTTCTCCACTGGAAGGGAACCCTAGAGGGTATTTCATCACATTTTCTCCAGTGGAAGGGAAACCTAAAGGGTACTTCTATTATTCAGCTCGTGTCGGATGGATTAACTAAAAATGGTGGAGTTGATAGATGGCCAAGAAGGTTAAAAGAGAACTTTCTTATGATTTTTATGAATGACAGAGGCTTAATAGATATATAAGGAATCAACGCTCTTTAGAATCAATTGGATCTTTGGCTAATCTCTGAATCCTGATCTTATTTGCATTGTAAACTTTTAATTAATCTGACAACCCTAAAATAACATAAAGCCATTCTATTGATTTTGAATAAAATGCCATCAAATATAGCAAATAAAATAATAATAATTTTACTAAATTAGTTTCCAAATCTACGGCAGGAAGTGGAAATACTTTTGGGAAGTATTGGGAGCTGGAGGAAAATGTGCCGAGTGGATTGTTCTATAAATCTAATTTCATTGCATGCAGTATTTAACAATAAATACATTCAAAAGAAACAATGAATGGGATTAACTGGTGAATGGGCACGAGGGGAATTATCTAAATGTGTTAAGTGTGTTCAGATGTCATGCAACCTTTTGACAATCAGAGTAAATTAACTTCATTGTTCAGAGAGAAAACAGGAGTGTTAATTATCCTGATATTTCTGACTTTTCTCACGGCAGCTGAATGCAGCAGAGCGTATGTACTTGCGTGCGTGTCTGTGGGTGTGAGTAGAACGCGTGTGGCGCACGGGCTGGCTCGACTGTCGAGGAGAGAAGACAAAACAGTTTTCGGGGGTCTGAGGTGAGTTTGAGCTCCGGACCGATCAATCCGCCTTTTCCCTCCCCGCAGCAGGCTCACCCCGCCGGGCTGACGGAGCACACGGTAACCTGCAGCACCGGGCCTGTTGACCCACCCACCCGGTCCCCTTTACGCACAGCGGGGGGAACCTGCAGAGCTGAGCCGGAGGAGGTTCCGCTCGCCCCGGGGGGTGAAATTAACTTCGACATTTTACTGGTTTGTTTTGGTGTGCGGGAGGGAGACGTGTCGTAGGAGAGGCCTTCCAGGACCCACGTCGAATGAACTAGGAAGTAAACATTTCCTTCTTTTTAGGGTTTATTTTTAAAGACTATAAACTTCACTCCCTGGTCGTTGAGACTCCGAGGACACTTGGGGAGGACACGTGGGGAGGACGAGAGTCAACGACAAAGTTGGTGGTAGACGTGTCGATGCTTGTTCAAAAAACACTCCCTTCAATAAATACTTTGCAAAACCAGTTATTCTCGAAAACTGGAGCTCTGGGAAATACAGAAAACCACTGAGCTCATCCACAGGATGTCGTCACACTGCTGCTGTAAAAATAATAAAAGGTTTAAAAAGCTGGAGACTCATTGTTTGATGAGGAGATCAGCTGGTCGACACAAAAAGTTTGATTTAATCATTAAATCCTCAGCTGATCGGTGAAAACGGACACAACAGAAAACACCTGAGCACCTGAACTCACCAGACGTGTATAATGTCCTCTAGACGTCTACACAGAGGACATATTTAATAAAAACATATTCATGTCAACCGTGTGAAGTGATCCACAGAGGAGACATTTACTCTCTCTCTCGCTCTCTCTCTCTCTCTCTCTCTGTCCAGTCGTTGCCAAGATGAACAGGGATGGTTGTTACAATTGTGGCGGCAGTGGTCACATGGCGAGGGAATGTCCAAACCGTAGAGAGCAAGGACAAGTGAGAGGTCGCAGAGGAGGCAGAGGTGAGCCGGTATTACATTTTTATTTAATTTATTCTCTTGTAAATGGTTCAGCTGTTCCCCCAACAACAACAACAACAACAACAACACTAAGGTACGAGCCCCTGAGGTGCTGAAGTTCATGTACTTAGTTACTTTCTGCCTCTCAGCAGATGAATGAATGAATTTAGTTTCAGTACTTTGTGTTGAGTGATCTGGTTCAGTTAACGCCTGCTTTAATCAAACACCAACTTTCTTTACTAACACTTCTTACTTACAGTTTCCTATTCCATAACTCACATGTTACAAACACTTAACTAACCCATGACTAATACTTAACTACCACTTTACTAACCCTGACTACTACTGTACTAATACTTAACTACCAGGATGTAGATACGTTGCGATATTCATGCATGAAGCTGTTTAAAGTGATGTTAGAGGACCAGAGAGAAGCACCAAACTTTGAAATGTTGAACCAAACTGTGTCGTAATCGATGAATCGTCCCTGCAGCCTGTTATAACTGCGGCATGGAAGGTCACCTCGCCACAGACTGCCTCGATCCCAGGAAGGAGCCCAGGAATGAGCAGCGGAAATGCTACAAATGTGATAATGCCGGACACCTGGCCAGAGAATGCCCCAATGACTGTGAAAGGACTGATAATGGTGAGAACACACACACACACACACACACACACACACACACACACACACACACACACACACTGTGCATAGTGTCCAACAGGTCCAACTTTCTTTACTAACACATCACTAACACATCACTAATACATCACTAACACTTTACTCTTCCATGGCTAACATGTAACACACTTAACTTACCCATTACTTACACTTAACTTACACTTAACTAATATTTCACTACCACTGTACTAATACTTAACTAATACTTCACTACCACTGTACTACCACCTAACTAATACTTCACTACCACTGTACTAATACTTAACTACCAGGATGTAGATGTAGACCAGAGAGAAGCACGTTGAACCAAACCGTGTCGTAATCAATGAATCGTCCCTGCAGCCTGTTATAACTGCGGCATGGGCGGTCACATCTCCAGAGACTGCACGGAGCCCAGGAAGGAGCGAGAGCAGATGTGCTACAACTGTGGGAATCCTGGACACATGGCCAGAGACTGCATCAATGCCAAAGAGCAGAAATGCTACAACTGTGGAGACCTCGGACACGTCCAGATATCCTGCGAGAAGGTCAGATGCCACAGGTAAACTAACAGCTGCAGGTGAAGTAATACTGCAGGTAAACTTCAATTACATGTAAAGTAATGCTACAGGTAAGCTAACAGCTGCAGATAAAGTAATAGCTGTAGGTAATCTAATACTACAGTTAAACAAATACAACAGGTAAACTAACTGCAGTGGAGGTAAATAAAACAAAGAAGTACGGTTTAGTTTATTTTGGAGCCTCTTCAGTGTGTTTTACTTGCTGGTTCTGCTGTGAAACCAGTGTTGGCTTTGCATATGTTTGCTGCAGGTGTGAGGAGATCGGCCATATTGCAAATCACTGCAGCAGGCCTCGGCATTGAACTGCTATACCTGTGGGAATTCGGGTCACCTGGCCAAGGAGTGCACCGCCTAGCCACCTCATCTCTTCCCTCTTTCTCTTTATTCATTTCCTGTGATCCTCTTCTTCTCATTGGCCCAGAGGCCTGTCAGTCAGCCTCACAGCAGCCAATCGGAGCAGGCGGAGGAAGGAGAAGGGACGGACACTTAAAAAAAGAAAAAAAGAAAAAATCTTTCCTCTGCATTTTTAAAAGACAAAACTGAATTTGGGTTTTTATTTTGGTGGCAGTGTCATGATGTGCAAAGCTTTGTTGAAGAATCCTTTCTGCCTGGTTTATTGGCTGAGAGAGTAGAGTGAAAAGTTTAGCTCCTCCCCTCATCAAGGAGGTGTGTGGTGGTGTTGGGGGATTTTATGGAGGGTGAAGAAGTGTTGGAAGTTTCTTTCTTTCAACGCAGGGATTAACTTTATTTTGTTGTTCTGGTCAAAACCCAGTTTGTCTTAAAGAAATGTGATTGGCCCTGCCTCCAGGAAACAGCCAATCACCTCGCCGGTCTGGACCCGTTATTACCACACAGGGAAACGAATGCAGACAACAAAAGGAACGTTAATAATTCCTAAATATTTTTAGGTCTGAGAGAATGTTTTCACAAGAAAATCCAAATGTTATTTTTGTATATCGCTCAGAGCTACTGTAAAAATTTAATATCTGTACTGCAAACTGTAAGTTAAACCTGACAATAAAAAGCATGGAGGAGGAGGAAGGTGATGGAGCAATCAATTTATTTCACAAGACAAGAAAAGTTCAGTCAGGATTTATTTAATACAACTGTCGTTTACAGATGTTTCCTGAAAATAACTATTTTATGTTCGTAGGCTCATTTCTGTTGACCTTTTAACAACGAGACATTGTGCTTTACAAAATGTATCAAAGTTATTAATTAAAATATAAAAAGACAAGAATGAATCGGATTAAATTCTAGATTCAAAAGTTATAGATGAAAATAGTCTTGTTATGAGTAATTTAAATTAATGAGGGTAAGTGAAAACTTTGATTTATAAATTTAAAGTAAGACTCATGCCAAACTTTACAAATATTTACATGGTAATTGGGAACTAATTTGGGGAAAAGCAAAAGGACTGGTTCAGTTAAACACAGGTAAATATTCATTAACTATGTATTATGAATAAAAATAAACAATATTCAATATATATATTTGATTCATTATGAATAAAACTATTCCGCATGGAACTTACAAAAACTATCGACTTGACATGTCATCAAATTATGCAGAATATGAAAGAATGTCTTCCTATTTAATTTTTAAATCACGTTTTCTCCACTGGAAGGGAATCATAGAGGGCATTTCATCATGTTTTCTCCACTGGAAGGGAACCCTAGATGGCATTTAATCAAGTTTTCTCCACTAGAAGGGAACCTTAGAGGACATTTCATCAAGTTTTCTCCACTGGAATGGAATCCTAGATGGCATTTAATCAAGTTTTCTCCACTGGAAGGGAACACTAGAGGGCACTTCATCAAGTTTTCTCCACTAAAAGGGAATTATAAAGGGCATTTCATCAAGTTTTCTCCACTGGAATGGAACCCTAGATGGCATTTCATCAAGTTTTCTCCACTAGAAGTGAATCCTAGAGGGCATTTCATCACATGTTCTCCACTGGAAAGGAATCCTAGATGGCCCTTCATCAAGTTTTCTCCACTAGAATGGAACCCTAGAGGGCCCTTCATCATGTTTTTGCCACTATTAGTATAGTACTATAATTTTTCATGTCAAGACGCTCGTCTCCGTCACGTGACACGTTACCCCAAAATTTAAGCCCACAAGTGAGTAAAAATTAGTAAAAACAAAGGTCCTTGGAGAGCTTCTCTGTAAAGGGGAAAAGAACCAATGAGGAGACAGAAGAAGAAGAAGAAGAAGAAGAAGAGCCTTCGACTTCCAGGAAAAAGAAAGTTGCATTTAAAGGACAATATCAGGAGTCCTACTTAAAATACGGGTTCATCCTACAGGTGATTCTCACGCGACCGCTCTGCATAATATTTGGCGATAATTCGGCTTAATGATGAGTTGTATTTTTTATGTACTATATATTTTTGCCGGTCGTATCATTTTATTACGTCATATTTATCGTCCACACCATTTATCGCCGGTCCGTGAAAATATTGTCTTACACGAAACCGGTCCGTGGCACAAAAAAGGTTGAGGACCCCAGAGGGCACTTCATCATGTTTTTAACACTATTAGTAGTCATCATTGTTCTATTATTCAGCTTGTGTCGAATGGATTGACTAAAAATGGTGGAGTTGATAGATGGCCAAGAAGGTTAAAAGAAAACTTTCTAATGATTGATTTTATGAATGACAGAGGCTTAATAGATATATATAAATATATATATGGAATCAACACTGTTTAGAATCAATTGGATATTTGGCTAATCTCTGAATCCTGATCCTAATTGCATTGTAAAATTTAAATTAATCCGGCAACCCTAAAAGACCATAAAGCCTTTATATTGATTTTGAATAAAATGCCATCAACTATAATAAATAAAATAATAATAATTTTACTAAATTACTCTCTAAATCTATATCAGGAAGTGGAAATGCTCATGGGAAGTATTGGGAGCTGGAGGAAAATGTGCCGAGTGGATTGTTCTTCCACTGGTTTATAAGTGTCATTACATTGCATGCAGTATTTAACAATAAATAAATACATTAAAATAAAACAATGAATGGGATTAACTGGTGAATGGGCACGTGGGGAATCATCTAAATGTGTTAAGTGTGTTCAGATGTCATGCAACCTTTTGACAATCAGAGTAAATTAACTTCATTGTCCAGAGAGAAAACAGGAGTGTTAATTATCCTGATATTTCTGACTTTTCTGACGGCAGCTGAATGCAGCAGGACGTGCGTGCGTACGCGCCCGCGCGTGTGTGTGTGTATGTGCGTGTACATGGGTGTGAGTAGAACGCGTGTGGCGCAGAGGAGAGAAGACAAAACAGTTTTCGGGGGTCTGAGGTGAGTTTGAGCTCCGGACCGATTGATCTGCTTTATTCCTCCCCGCAGCAGGCTCACCCCGCCGGGCTGCGGTGACCCCCCCTCCCCCCGGAGAGGAGCGCACAGTTCCCCCGGAGAGGAGCTCACGGTAACCTGCAGCACCGGGCCTGTTGACCCGCCCACCCGGTCCCCTTTACGCACAGCGGGGGGAACCTGCAGAGCTGAGCCGGAGCAGGGTCCGTCCGCCCCGGGGAGGGAAATTAACTTCTTCTTTTTTTATGTTTTACTGGTTTGTTTTGGTGTGCGGGAGGGAGACGTGTCGTAGGAGAGGCCTTCCAGGACCCACGTCGAATGAACTAGGAAGTAAACATTTCCTTCTTTTTAGGGTTTATTTTTAAAGACTATAAACTTCACTCCCTGGTCGTTGAGACTCCGAGGACACTTGGGGAGGACACGTGGGGAGGACGAGAGTCAAAGACAAAGTTGGTGGTAGACGTGTCGATGCTTGTTCAAAAAACACTCCCTTCAATAAATACTTTGCAAAACCAGTTATTCTCGAAAACTGGAGCTCTGGGAAATACAGAAAACTACTGAGCTCATCCACAGGATGTCGTCACACTGCTGCTGTAAAAATAATAAAAGGTTTAAAAAGCTGGAGACTCATTGTTTGATGAGGAGATCAGCTGGTCGACACAAAAAGTTTGATTTAATCATTAAATCCTCAGCTGATCGGTGAAAACGGACACAACAGAAAACACATGAGCACCTGAACGCATCAGACGTGTATAATGTCCTCTAGACGTCTACACAGAGGACATATTTAATAAAAACATATTCATGTAAACCGTGTGAAGTGATCCACAGAGGAGACATTTACTCTCTCTCTCTCTCTCTCTCTCTCTCTCTCTCTCTGTCCAGTCGTTGCAGAGATGAACAGGACTATGGAGTGTTACAATTGTGGTGGCAATGGTCACATGGCGAGGGAATGTCAAAACGCTGGAGAGCAAAGACAAGTGAGAGGTCGCGGCAGAGGCAGAGGCAGAGGTGAGCCGGTATTACATTTTTATTTCTTTTATTCTCTTGTAAATGGTTCAGCTGTTCCCCCAACAACAACAACAACAACAACAACAACAACACTAAGGTACGAGCCCCTGAGGTGCTGAAGTTCATGTACTTAGTTACTTTCTGCCTCTCAGCAGATGAATGAATGAATTTAGTTTTAGTACTTTGTGTTGAGTGATCTGGTTCAGTTAACGCCTGCTTTAATAAACATTACACACACCTGTAATCAGTGTGTTTGTGTTTCAGGTGGAAACTGTTATTGCTGCGGGAATGCTGGACACATGGCCAGAGACTGCCCCCATACCACAGACGGTGACAGGACTGTAGGCGGTGAGAGGACACACACACACACACACACACACACACACACACACACACACACACACACACATAAACACACACACTGTGCATAGTGTCCAACAGGACTAACTTTCTTTACTAACCCATGACTAACACTTTACTAACAATTTACTATTCCATGACTAACATGTAACACACACTTAACTTACCCATTACTTACACTTAAATAACACATGACGAACCCACTAATAATACTTAACTACCACTTTACTAACACATGTCTAGTGGCGGCTGGTGGAAGTGTGTTTTGGTAGGGCCATCCAATCAATTTCAGCAAACATCCCAGTATGATTCATTGCAAAAAAAGGTATCAAACATGCATTACTACTTTGCAGTTAAATATTTAACATTTATTCCAACACTTTGACATAATAAGGACATCTTATTAATACAATTCAGTATATTAATATATATATCATATAATAATATTCAGTATAATATGATATATAAATACCATATAATATAAATATCAAATATATTATTATATATATATATATATATATATATATATACACATATATATATATATATATATATATATATATATATATATATGTGTATATATATATATGTGTGTGTATATATATATATATATATATATATATATATATATATATATATATATATATATATATATGCCCCTATGAACCTTGTTTGTTGGGGAAACACCCAATCAGTGTGGTGAGGAAACCTGCATGTTTTTCTGACAGACATGTTTTTTGTGGGACAACATGTACAAAGCATAAATAGTGGTTATTTCTTCCATGGTGATGGCGAAAAATTAAATACTTCCCACAGAGTTAAGCCACGCCCCCTCACCGGCGGAGATAAGCCACACCCCCTCTCCGATTTCAGGACGCTGATTGGCTCAATTGTATGTCACTCATTTATATCTTTAATCAGTAATTGGCTAAACTGCTTCTTAGACCCGCCTCTTTTGGGCCAAACCGATCTCCACTAGAATGGATCCCAAGCTGCTCGTCTCGTCAGTTGAGATACACGGAGAGGACGTGCAGGAAAAGCATATATTTTGCGCAGATATCCTATTTTACAAATATTACTGGGTATAGTCCATATTTCAAAAACACAAATATTGACAATTTGTATAATTTATTATTATTATTATAATAATAATATATTTTTTTTCTTTTTTTTTTTTGCGGCTCAAGGTGGGGCCAGGCCCCATGGCCCTCTATTGGCCAGCCGCCACTGCACATGACTAATACTGAACTACCACTTTACTAACACATGACTAATACTGAACTACCACTTTACTAACCCACGTTTAACACTAAACCTTTCTATAACTAACCGTTTCCTAACCCCTGACTGTAGTCTCTGGTTAGTAGACTAAAGGATGAGTCCAGGACGTAGATACGTTGTGATATTCATGCATGAAGCTGTTTAAAGTGATGTTAGAGGACCAGAGAGAAGCACGTTGAACCAAACTGTGTCGTAATCGATGAATCGTCCCTGCAGTCTGTTATAACTGCCACATGGAAGGTCACATCTCCAGAAACTGCCCGGAGCCCAGGAAGGAGCAAGAGCGGAAATGCAACTCCTGTGGAGGCTTCGGACACCTGGCCAGATACTGCCCCGAGAACAGAGACTACCACGATGCCGGAGAGCATAAATGCTACACCTGTGGGAATGCTGGACACCTGGCCAGAGAGTGCCCCGAGAACAGAGAGGGTCACCGTGCCAGATACTGTGAAAGGCCTGAAGACGGTGAGAGGACACACACGAACACACTCACTGTGCATAATGTCCAACAGAACCAACGTGTAGATGTAGACCAGAGAGAAACACATTGAACCAAACCGTGTCGTAATCAATGAATCGTCCCTGCAGTCTGTTATAACTGCGACATGGGAGGTCACATCGCCAGAGACTGCACGGAGCCCAGGAAGGAGCGGGAGGAGAAGAAATGCCACAACTGTAAGAATATTGGACACATGGCCAAAGACTGCACCAACGGGCAGAAATGCTACACCTGTGGAGACTTTGGACACGTCCAGAAATCCTGCGAGAAGGTCAAATGCCAAAGGTAAACTAACAGCTGCAGGTAAAATAATAGCTGTAGGTAATCTAATACTACAGGTAAACAAATACAACAGGTAAACTAACTGCAGTGGAGGTAAATAAAGCAAAGAACTACGGTTTAGTTTAGTTTGGAGCCTCTTCAGTGTGTTTTACTTATTGGTTCCGCAGTAAAACCAGTGAAACCAGTGTTGGCTTTGCATGTTTTTGCTGCAGGTGTGAGGAGTTCGGCCATGTTGCGGTTAACTGCAGGAAGGCGTCGGAGATGAAATGCTATACCTGTGAGAAGTTGGGTCACCTGGCCAAGGAGTGCACCGCCGAGTTCACCGCCGAGGACACCGCCGAGTTCACCGCCGAGGACACCGCCGAGTTCACCGCCGAGGACACCGCCGAGGACACCGCCGAGTTCAACGCCGAGGACACCGCCTAGCCACCTCATCTCTTCCCTCTTTCTCTTTATTCATTTCCTGTGATCCTCTTCTTCTCATTGGCCCAGAGGCCTGTCAGTCAGCCTCACAGCAGCCAATCGGAGCAGGCGGAGGAAGGAGAAGGGACGGACACTTAAAAAAAGAAAAAAAGAAAAAATCTTTCCTCTGCATTTTTAAAAGACAAAACTGAATTTGGGTTTTTATTTTGGTGGCGGTGTCATGATGTGCAAAGCTTTGTTGAAGAATCCTTTCTGCCTGGTTTATTGGCTGAGAGAGTAGAGTGAAAAGTTTAGCTCCTCCCCTCATCAAGGAGGTGTGTGGTGGTGTTGGGGGATTTTATGGAGGGTGAAGAAGTGTTGGAAGTTTCTTTCTTTCAACGAAGGGATTAACTTTATTTTGTTGTTCTGGTCAAGACCCAGTTTGTCTTAAAGAAATGTGATTGGCCCTGCCTCCAGGAAACAGCCAATCACCTCGCAGGTCTGGACCCGTTATTACCACACAGGGAAACGAATGCAGACAACAAAAGGAACGTTAATAATTCCTAAATATTTTTAGGTCTGAGAGAATGTTTTCACAAGAAAATCCAAATGTTATTTTTGTATATCGCTCAGAGCTACTGTAAAAATGTAATATCTGTACTGCAAACTGTAAGTTAAACCTGACAATAAAAAGCATGGAGGAGGAGGAAGGTGATGGAGCAATCAATTTATTTCACAAGACAAGAAAAGTTCATTACGGATTTATTTAATACATCTGTCATTTACAGATGTTTCCTGAAAATAACTATTTTATGTCAGGAGTCTCATTTCTGTTGACCTTTTAACAACAAGACATTGTGCTTTTCATAATACATTAAAGTTATGAATTAAAATGTAAAAAGACAAGAATTAAATTCTAGATTCAAAAGTTATAGATAAAAATAGTCTTTTGAGTAATTTAAATTAATGAGGGTAAGTGAAAACTTTGATTTATAAGTTTAAAGTAAGACTCATGCCAAACTTTACAAATGTTTACATAGTAATTGGGAACTAATTTGGAGAAAAGCAAAAGGACTGGTTCAGTTAAACACAGGTAAATATTCATTAACTATGTATTATGAATAAAAATAAACAATATTAAATGTATATATTTGATTAATTATGAATAAAACTATATTCCGCATGGAACTTCCAAAAACTATCGACTTGACATGTCATATCAAATTATGCAGAATATAAAAACGTTTTCCTATTTCAGTTTTTTATATTTTTAAATCACATTTTCTCCACTGGAAGGAAACCCTAGATGGCATTTCATTATGTTTTCTCCACTGGAAGGGAACCCTTTGAGGGCACTTCATCACGTTTTCTCCACTGGAAAGGAATCCTAGATGGCATTTCATCACATTTTCTCCACTGGAAGGAAACCCTAGATGGCATTTCATTATGTTTTCTCCACTGGAAGGGAATCCTAGATAGCATTTCATCACATTGTCTCCACTTGAAGGGAATCCTATATGGAATTTCATCACATTTTCTCCACTGGAAGGGAACCCTATATGGCATTTCATCAAGTTTTCTCCACTGGAAGGGAATCCTAGATGGCATTTTGTCACATTGTCTCCACTGGAAGGGAATCTTGGATGTTATTTCATCACATATTCTCCACTGGAAGAAAATCCTAGAGGCATTTCCTCAAGTTTTCTCCAGTGGAAGGGAATCCTAGATGGCATTTCATCAAGTTTTCCCCACTGGAAGGGATTCTTAGGTGGCATTTCATCACATTTTCTCCATCGGGAGGGAACCCTAGATGGCATTTCATTATGTTTTCTCTAATAAGGGAACCCTTCGAGGGCACTTCATCACGTTTTCTCCACCGGAAGAGAATCCTAGATGGCATTTCATCACATATTCTCCACTGGAAAGGAATCCTAGATGTTATTTAGTCACGTTTTCTCCACTGGAAAGGAATCCTAGATGTTATTTCATCACATTTTCTCCACTTGGAGGGAACCCTCAAGGGCATTTCATCAAGTTTTCTCCACTTGAAGGGAATCCTAGAGGGCATTTCATCACGTTTTCTCCACTGGAAGGGAACCCTAGATGGCATTTCATCACATTTTCTCCATCGGGAGGGAACCCTAGATGGCATTTCATTATGTTTTCTCTAATAAGGGAACCCTTCGAGGGCACTTCATCACGTTTTCTCCACCGGAAGAGAATCCTAGATGGCATTTCATCACATATTCTCCACTGGAAAGGAATCCTAGATGTTATTTAGTCACGTTTTCTCCACTGGAAAGGAATCCTAGATGTTATTTCATCACATTTTCTCCACTTGGAGGGAACCCTCAAGGGCATTTCATCAAGTTTTCTCCACTTGAAGGGAATCCTAGAGGGCATTTCATCACGTTTTCTCCACTGGAAGGGAACCCTAGATGGCATTTCATCACATTTTCTCCATTTGAATGGAATCCTACAGGGCATTTCATCAAGTTTTCTCCACTAGAAGGGAATTCTCTAAAATTATAAAATTGAAATGCTCATGGGAAGTATTGGGAGCTGGAGGAAAATGTGCAGAGTGGATTGCTCTTCCACTGGTTTATAAGTGTCATTACATTGGATGAAGTCTTTAAAAATAAATAAATGCATTCAAATGAAACAATGAATGGGATTAACTGGTGAATGGGCACGAGGGGAATCATCTAAATGTGTTTATTGTCTTCAGATGTCTTGCAACCTTTTGACAATCAGAATAAATTAACTTCATTGTTCAGAGAGAAAACAGGAGTGTTCATTATCCTGGTATTTCTGACTTTTCCGACGGCAGCTGAATGCAGCAGGACGTGCGTGTATGTGCGTGCGTGTATGTGCTTGCATGTATGTGCTTGCATGTATGTGCTTGCATGTATGTATGTGAGTGAGGTGAACGACAGTCGAGCCAGCCCGCATGTTGTTTTTCGGTACTTGTGTATACAATGCATTACGGTACGAGCGTGTAAGAACTGACTTCAAAATAAAAGCAAAGTTCCGGTGGACATGAGAGGTCACATTAATTCAGTAAGTCATTCAATAAGTCTGTAAATACAGATACATTAATGAATTAAACCAAATGAATGAGTGAAAAATAAATGATTAATTATCATAATTACCACATACAAACTGTATTTCAAGGGAAAATGTAATCTTATACTTATATGTTTTTAAAATTAGTTAGTAACTATGGACCATTTCCTTTTCAATCTAATCTGAAATTAGAGACACATTGGCTCATGAATGTGATTTTCTAGGGCTTTCATTTTGAAATTCAACATCAGAATGCCCTGATATTGGAAGAGGTACCTTCTGAGGTGGCATGTTTTATATTAGGTATTTGTATTCACACAATGGAAATTACATTTTTCCTTGTAATACAGTTTGCATGTGGTAAGTTATCGTTCATAAAATATATAATTTTTCACTCATTCATTTAGTTTAATTCATTCATGTATCTATTTACAGACGAATTGACTATCACGTTCGCCGGAACTTCGCTCTTATTTTGAAGTCAGTTCTTACGCTCGTACCGTAATGGCTCGTAAACCGGCGCACTGAATAACACGGTGCGGGCTGGGCTGCAGTGAAGAACGCGTGTCGCCGAGGAGAGAAGACAGAACCGTTTTCTGGGGCTCTGAGGTGAGTTTGAGCTCCGGACCGATCAATCCGCTTTATTCCTCTCGCCCCCGGAGAGGAGCGCACGGTTCCCCCGGAGAGGAGCGCACGGTAACATGTAGCACCGGGCCTGTCGACCCCCTCCCCCACCCGGTCCCCTTTACGCACAGCGGGGGGGCCTGCAGAGCTGAGCTGAGCCGGAGCAGAGTCCGTTCGCCACGAGGGGGGAAATTAACGGATTTTATTTGTATTAACTGGTTTATTTTGGTGTGCGGGAGGGAGACGTGTCGTAGGAGAGGCCTTCCAGGACCCACGTCGACTAAACTAGGAAGTAGACATTTCCTTAAGACTATAAACTTCACTTCCTGTCCGTTGAGACACCGAGGACACGTGGGGAGGACGAGAGTGAACGACGAACTTGGTGGTAGACGTGTCGATGCTTATTCAAAACACTCCCGTCAATAAATACTTTGCAAAACAAGTTATTTTCGAAAACTGGAGCTCTGGGAAATACAGAAAACACCTGAGATGTGGTCACACTGCTGCTGTAGATAAAGGTTTAAAAAGCTGGAGACTCATTGTTTGATGAGGAGATCAGCTGGTCGATACAAAAAGTTTGATTTAATCATTAAATCCTCCGTTTGTCTCTTAGCTGATCGGTGAAAACGGACACAACAGAAAACACCTGAGCACCTGAACTCATCAGACGTGTATAATGTCCTCTAGACGTCTACACAGAGGACATACTTATAAAAAAAACTATTACATTTTATTTAGCTGACACTTTTATCCAAAGCAATTTACAATATGTGCGTTCAGCCATGAGTACAAATTCAGAATAAAAAGAATCAAGAAAGTACAAAAAATCGGAAGAGATGTGTTTTTAGTTTGCGGCGGAAGATGTAGATACTTGTGATGGAATGAGCTCCCCAATGACATCAGGACAGCAGAACGTCTGTCCTGATGTCATTGGGGAGCTCATTCCACCATTTAGGAGCAGGACAGCCAACAGTCGTGATGTTGTTGAGTTTTTAGCTCAGTGACGGAGCTACAAGTCGATTGGCCGATGCAGAGCGGAGTGAGCGGGCTGGGGTGTAAGGTTAGACCATGTCCTGGATGTAGACTGGACCCGATCCGTTCGCAACATGGTACACAAGTACCAATGTTTAGAAACGGATGCGAGCAGCCACAGGTAACCATCGGTAACCAGTGAAGAGAGCAGAGCAGCAGAGTAGTGTGGGTGAATTTAGGTTAAAGACCAGTCGAGCTGCTGCATTCTGGATGAGCTGCAGAGGTCGGATGGCACTAGCAGGTAGACCTGCCAGGAGGGAGTTACAGTAGTCTAGTGAGATGACCAGAGCCTGTACCAGTACGTGGACCAGAACGTGGACCAGAACGTGGACCAGAACGTGGACCAGAGCCTGTACTAGAACCAGTACCAGAGCCTGGACCAGAGCCTGGACCAGAGCCTGGACCAGAGCCTGGACCAGAACCTGGACCAGAACCTGTACCAGAGCCTGCGCCGCCTTCTGGGTGAGAAGGGGCCGTGTTCTCCTGATGTTGTGCAGCATGTACCGACAGGACCGTGTTGTTGCAGCGATGTTGGCAGTGAGGGAGAGTTGACTGTCGAGTGTCACACAAGGTTCCTAGCAGTCAGGGTCGGAGCTAACACGGAGTTGTTGAAGGTGATAGTCAGGTCGTGGATGGGAGAGCCTTTCCCTGGAAGGAAAAGTAGTTCAGTCTTGTCAGGGTTAATTTTCAGGTGGTGTGCGGACATCCACTGAGAGATGTCCGTCAGACAGGCAGAGATTCGTGCTGCTACCTGAGTTTCAGATTGGGGAAACGAGAGGATTAGTTGGGTGTCATCAGCATAGCTGTGGTAGGAAAAGCCATGTGAGCGAGTGACAGAGCCGAGAGAGTTGGTGTACAGAGAGAAGAGGAGGGGACCCAGGACGGAACCCTGAGGAACCCCAGTAGTGAGGGGACCCAGGACGGAACCCTGAGGAACCCCAGTAGTGAGGGGACAAGGTTCAGAAACATATTCATGTAAACCATGTGAAATGATCCACAGAGGAGACATTTACACTGTCCCTGTCTCTCTGTCTCTGTCTCTGTCTCTGTCTCTCTCTCTCTCTCTCTCTCTCTCTCTCTCTCTCTCTCTCTCTCTCTGTCTGTCTGTCTGTCTGTCTGTCTGTCTGTCTGTCTCTCTCTGTCTGTCCAGTCGTTGCCGAGATGAACAGGACTGAGTGTTACAGTTGTGGTGGCAGTGGTCACATGGCGAGGGACTGTCCAAACCCTGGAGAGCAAGGACAAATGAGAGGTCGCGGAGGAGGCAGAAGCAGAGCCGGTATTATTATTATTATTATTATTATTATTAAATTTGTATTTTTTTTTATTCTATTGTAAATGGTTCAGCTGTTCCCCCAACAACAACACTAAGGTACGAGCCCATGAGGTGCTGAAGTTCATGTACTTAGTTACTTTCTGCCTCTCAGCAGATGAATCAATGAATTTAGTTTCAGTACTTTGTGTTGAGTGATCTGGTTCAGTTAACGCCTGCTTTAATAAACATTACAGACACCTGTAATCAGTGTGTTTGTTTGTTTGTGTGTTTCAGATCTGTTCTGTTATCGCTGTGGGGATGCTGGACACATGGCCAGAGACTGCCCCGATGCCAGAGACTTTGGAAGGACTGAAGACGGTGAGAGGACACACACAAACACACACACTGTGCAATGTGTCCAACATGACCAACTTTCTTTACTAGCACTTTACTAACCCATGACTAACACTTTACTAACCCATGACTACCACTGTACGAATACTTAACTAACACTTTACTAACCCTGACTACTACTGTACTAATACTTAACTACCAGGATGTAGATACGTTCTGATATTCATGCATGAAGCTGTTTAAAGTGATGTTAGAGGACCAGAGAGAAGCACGTTGAACCAAACTGTGTCTTAATCGATGAATCGTCCCTGCAGCCTGTTATAACTGCGGCATGGGAGGTCACTTCACCAGAGACTGCAAGGAGCCCAGGAAGGAGCGAGAGCAGATGTGCTACAACTGTAAAGGCTTCGGACACATGGCCAGAGACTGCCCCGAGAACAGAGATGGCCACCGTGCCCACGAGCAGAAATGCTACACCTGTGGAGGCTTCGGACACATGGCCAGAGACTGCCCCGAGAACAGAGACGGCCACCATGGCAACGAGCAGATGTGCTACAACTGTAAAGGCTTCGGACACATGGCCCGAGACTGCCCCGATACCAGAGACGGCCACCATGGCAACGAGCAGATGTGCTACAACTGTAAATGCTTCGGACACATGGCCCGAGACTGCCCCGATACCAGAGACGGCCACCATACCCACGAGCAGAAATGCTACTCCTGTGGAGGCTTCGGACACATGGCCAGAGACTGCCCCGAAGCCAGAGACTGCCAACGTGCCCAAGAGCAGATGTGCTACAACTGTAGAGGCTTCGGACACATGGCCAGAGACTGCCCCGATAACAGAGACAGCCACCATGCCCACGAGCAGAAATGCTACACCTGTGGAGGCTTTGGACACGTCCAGAAATCCTGCGAGAAGGTCAAATGCTACAGGTAAACTAACAGCTGCTGGTAAACTAATACTACAGGTAAACTTCAATTACATGTAAAGTAATGCTGCAGGTAAGCTAACAGCTGCAGATAAAGTAATAGCTGCAGGTAATCTAATACTACAGGTAAATGAATACAACAGGTAAACTAACTGCAGTGGAGGTAAATAAAACAAAGAAGTACGGTTTAGTTTGGAGCCTCTTCAGTGTGTTTTACTTGCTGGTTCTGCTGTGAAACCAATGAAACCAGTGTTGGCTTTGCATGTGTTTGCTGCAGGTGTGGGGAGATCGGCCATGTTGCGGTTGACTGCAGGAAGGCGCCGGAGTCGAACTGCTATACCTGTGGGAATTCGGGTCACCTGGCCAAGGAGTGCACCGCCGAGGCCACCGCCTAGCCACCTCATCTCTTCCCTCTTTCTCTTTATTAATGTCCTGTGATCCTCCTCTTCTCATTGGCCCAGAGGCCTGTCAGTCAGCCTCACAGCAGCCAATCGGAGCAGGCGGAGGAAGGAGAAGGGACGGACACTTAAAAAAAGAAAAAAAGAAAAAATCTTTCCTCTGCATTTTTAAAAGACAAAACTGAATTTGGGTTTTTATTTTGGTGGCGGTGTCATGATGTGCAAAGCTTTGTTGAAGAATCCTTTCTGCCTGGTTTATTGGCTGAGAGAGTAGAGTGAAAAGTTTAGCTCCTCCCCTCATCAAGGAGGTGTGTGGTGGTGGTGGTGGTGGTGGGGGATTTTACGGAGGGTGAAGAAGTGTTGGAGTTTTTTTCTTTCAACGCAGGAACTAAAGGAACGCTAATAATTCCTAAATTAAAGGTGCGTTTTGTTAAGTTTGGGACCAGACGGATCGACTCACCGATGAAGACAAAAACTAATATTGAAAAAAAAAATAATGATTTTGTCTGGAGACAGAATGTTTTCACAAGAAAATACAAATGTTATTTTTGTATATCACTCAGAGCTACTGTAAAAATGTCATTTCTGTGCAGACTAAGTTTAACCTGACAATAAAAAACATGGAGGAGGAGGAAGGTGATGGCGCAATCAATTTATTTCACAATACAAGAAAGGTTCAGTAAGGATTAATTTAATATCTGTCATTTACAGATGTTTCCTGAAAATAACTTTTATGTTAGGAGTCATTTTTGTTGACCTTTTAATGAGACATTGTGCTTTACATAATACATCAACGTTATTAATTAAAATATAAAAGGACAAGAATTGATTGGATTAAATTCTAGATTAAAAAGTTATAGATAAGAATAGTCTGAGTAATTTAAAATAATGAGGGTAAGTGAAAACTTTGATTTATAAGTTTCAGGTAAGATAAGCTTTACAAATGTTTACATAGTAATTTGGAACTAATTAGGGGAAAGGCAAAATGACTGGTTCAGTTAAACGTAAATATTCATTAACTATCATGAATAAAAATAAACCATATTCAATATATATAGATATATTGTATTTATTTTGAAAAAAACTATTCCGCATTGAACTTACAAAAACTATCGACTTGACATGTCATATCAAATTATGCAGAGTATAAAAAAGTTTTCCTATTTCATTTTTTATATTTTTATATCACGTTTTCTCCACTGGAAGGGAACCCGAGTGGGCACTTCATCAAGTTTTCTCCACTGGAAGGGATCCCAAAGGGAAATTCATCAAGTTTTCTCCACTTGAAGGGAACCCTAGATGGCAGTTCATCAAGTTTTCTCCACTGGAAGGAAACCCGGGAGGGCACTTCATCACGTTTTCTCCACTGGAAAGGAACCCAAAGAGGGCACTGTTAATGTTCAAAATCTTTGGGCGGACTTGGAAGAGAATATCTGGATTCAGGAAGTTATAATAAAAATCAATTTAATAAAAGTTGGGAATACAGTGCATAATTCTCAGCTGAGTGAGCAATTCTCAGCTGAGGGTTCATAAGCCAACCGCGGTCCACAGACACTCAACAGAAGCCTGAAGAGAGTTACTGTCTGCGCGTATTGACCTAAGAGAGCCTCGAACTGACCAGTACATTTGATAAAATAGTCCAGTAAAAATGTGCATCGTCGCCTCTCATTGGCTCAGTTTTGTAGCGTGGATTTGGTTAAAGTTTTATGGTAGTATAATCAGCATTCGGATTGGTTGGTTGGTGCATCGCCTCCTCCAGGCTTACCGGCACTTCAAGTCATCTCTCCACGCTCTCGTAAAGTTGAGTTGTTTTATTGCCCTTTGTGTTGATCTTGGAGACTTCAGTGTCTTCATCCTCCTCTCCCTATCTCATTCCATGCATACCTGAACTAAGTCTAAGTAAGAAACTCAATGTGGCTTTCTGCTATGTTACACATACTCCTTGCCATAAGGCTCGCTATTCCTTATTAATTATCCTTTTTAAGTATCGTAATTTATACATAGACATTCCTTATTTACAAGTGTAAGTCATATATTATTATAACCTAAAAGTCCCTCCTTTTACACTATTTCTTTGTGTAAACATCTTTGTAATACATTCTTTATTGTAACAGTATATGTGTGCCTATCAAGGTGAGTGTGTGTGAGTCCCAATGTCCTTCTCCTCTCTCCATCCTCCGTCCGTCTCCTGCTGTAAACTTCGCAGGGCCTCACCTCTCCTCTTGTCATCTCCCCCTTCTCCCTCTCGACCCCTCCCCTTCATGCCCCTGGCCTCAGCTGCCTCCAGTCTTTGGTTGCCTTGGAAACACTACTCAGAACATACAGGTTCAAACACATCATCTTTATCATCTTAATTATCAACAAAATAGACTTCTGCCTTTAATTTACCTTTATTGTATTTGCTTTATATTACCTTCGCTGTATGTGAGGTGTATGTTTGTGTTTCCCGCTAGACACACCTTTGCCAGCCTACTCAGTGTTTGTTATATTTTAAAAATCTGTATTTAAATCAATGGAAATCATCAACACTGGGATCATTAAGGTCATATGATATTTCATACATTTTACCTGTTCTGGAGTGTGCGAGGCCTATTAGACTGGGGCAGGAGCATGATGGAGGTCGGTGGAGAAGAGACAAGAGCGGTGCAAATTTGTGTGGCTTAAGTGGTTGGATATGAGGACGGAGAGGTTTTCTGGACCAGGCTCTGGCTGTGGTTGAAATATCTGACTCAGAAAAATTCACAGTTAATACAGGTTATACTTTTTTTTCTTTCATTTTCACATTTCTTTATAATGTAAACATCTCCTTAATACTGTTTCGCAGTGTAACCATTTATATGATCATCTCAAAATTCTACGCCTCTCTGGGTCTTCCATTTTACTAAGAATTTTCTTCCTGATTAGCCAAATCTTCAGAGTTTTGTTGTACTGTTTTAGCCGGCGGATCTGCCGGTTGACAATGTGTCAAATGGTGCCACTTGGTTTTGGTGTGGCCTCTTACCTGGAGGGCGTGTGAGGTCTTTGCAACGACCTCAAACGGCCCTATCCACCTGGGCTCAGTCCACTTTCTCTTGTGGACTTTTAATCTTACCCAGTCACCTGGCTCGGCTGATGGCACGTTCTCATCAGCTGGCACCTGGTGGGCTCTGGCAATCTGTTTGGAGAAAACTCCAATTTGGTCAGACAATTTCCCAAAATATTCTTCCTCTTCTACTTGGAATATATCTAACACTGGACTTTCTCCTAGCTCTCTTTCTGGACTAGGCATCAGTCTTCCTGTCAATAATTCATGCGGAGAGAGAAATGTTCTCCCTCCTTTTGAGGATCTCATCAACATTAGTGCTAGTGGTAGTGCATCCACCCATTTCAACTTAGTGCCGTGGCATATTTTAGCTATTTTAGATTTAATCGTTTGATTAGCTCTCTCTACTATACCCTATGATTGTGGGTGATAGACTGCTCCATATGAATGTGTGATACCTAAATATCTCTCAACTTCCTGTAGGTGTTTGTTTGCAAAGTGTGTGCCATGGTCAGATCTGATTCTCCTTGGTACACCATATCTTGGTATCAGTTCATTCTTCAGCCATTTTACAACTGTCTTTGCATCTTCTTTCCTGCAGGGGATTGCTTCAACCCATCGGGTGTATCTGTCGATCATCACGAGTAGATATCTGAATTTCTCAGGGCTGCTAGGTGTCTTGTGCAACCTGTGTGGCCTTTTCGAAGTGATTCAAATTTGGTCTGTAGCACATCAGTGATCTTCTCCCTCCCTCCTTTTTCTGAAACAATATTGCGGATATCATCCCATTTGATTCAGAAACATCAAGGTGGAAGGGTTTGGTGTAGTCAGGTGTGGAGAGCTTCGACGCTTGGCCAACCTCCTATTTAATCATTGTGAAAGCCATTCCTGCTTCTACTGTCCAGGTGAGGGTAGCCTTCAGATTGCGGTTCCCTGCTTCCGCAAGCATCTCTCTCAGGGGTCTTGTGAGAGAGGTATAGTCAGGAATGTAATGGCGGCTTAATAGGGGGGCTGGCCTCCTGGGGTTTCAATGGGTCTCCTTGTGTTCTTGCGACCTCATCCTCTTTCTTTCTTTCTTCCTGCCACCTTCGGTAGCTGTCCTCATATTCCTGTTCCCTGGTCTGTTCCTTTATTTTAGACAGGGCCTTCTCCAGCTGTGCGATTTTGTTATATAAGAGTGGGACTGCTCGTTATTCTAGGGTGGGGGAATCAAATTCTACTTCTACTGTGCCTCCTTTTATCTCTACTATCGGCGCCATGGTGTGTGGAGCCTCTCCTCTGAATGGGTTGTGTGAGTCATGGTTGTACGGGGGAGAGCATTCAAGTAGGGCGGGGTAGATGAGAGGGGTGGGAACTGGGGCTGATGGTAGGGGTGCAGAGGCTGCTTCTGTTGGCAGTAGCTGCTTTCCTCCATTAGGGGGCGCTTCTTCTTTTGGCGGGGCCGTCACTCCTGGGCACATCCGGGCGTTGCCTGCTTTGATAAGTGCCATGCCATGCAGTAGCATTCTTGCCTCTACGATGGCTTTACTGGCTTTTTCGATGTCCGCTGAGGAGGATGTGAGCCGTCCTTTTCCTTTTTGCTTTTCTCTTGCTATGCTGTTTCTCAGCTTGAGCACTCTCATTAGTGAAATCATCTGCTCTTTGGTGGGTCCCTCCTCGGTTGTTGCATCCAGTAATCCCTCATTGTGCCATTTCTGGATGTATTTCCTCAGTCTCTTGTCTGTTTTCTTTCTTTCTCCTGGGACTGTCATGTCCAGGGCGGCATAGCATGCTGCATCAACCCATGTGGGTGGGGTCATGGCTGTGGTGGGCATCCTTGAGAGGATCAGGTGTTAACTTTGGTGCTATATGGGGAATGTAAATGTTGAAAAAAAAAAAAAATAAATAAATAGTGTCTAACGTGCAGGTGTGGTGCCACTGTAAAAAATGCAGTTATGTTGGAAACAAAGTTATACACTGCAATTGAATGGTTATTTTCCCTTTATTTCCGTTCTTCTAGTTCTTCTACCTTCCTCTGGGGTCTTATACTATTTTGCTGTAATACCCTATTTTGGCCACTAGTCTTACTCTGTACTGTGTTGGTGACGTATGTGAGAGTAATCTAATTTCAGCTTATAAATGTTATATTCTTCCTTGTCTTATTATTAATTTTATTCCTATGGCTTTATTCTTATCCTTTCCCTACTGGTTTTATTCTCCCCTATCTGTGCTGTGTTGATGGTGTGTGTCAGCTGTGAGGAGAAGCAGTTGGATATCAGTCTTGTTGTTGTAATACCCAACTTTAAACTCAGTGGTGGTAAATGTCCCTTCTGTTGTAATACCTAACTTTGAACTCAGTGGCGCTAATCGTCCCTTCTGTTGTAATACCTAACTTTGAACTCAGTGGCGCTAGAGGGTTATTCCCTGCAGTACTCTGTCTGCCCGCTGGGGTATTTCTGTAATGAGTCGTTCCTGCCTTTAGAGGCGCTATTTCCTATTTTGGGTGTAGCACTCCCTTCTATCTTTATGCTCTTCTTCGTTTTTTTTTTTTTTAAATCTTTCCCACGTCTCAGCGCTTCGTCTTCTCTACAACTTCACTCAGCCTCTTGCGAACTTACTCTCGCTCAGCTCCCTTTGCGAACTCTCGCTCACTCATTGTGTTTTTCAATCCTGAAATTGTCTGCGTGGATTCCAAAGAGGATATAACTTGACCCGTCGATCTCGTAACGTTACTCGTCCCCAGTTAAACTCCTTCAGGATTTTATTGTCACCTGACTCAGCAGGCACAGTGACTTGCCGGCCCTGTCCTATCTTTACAGGGATCGTCTTAATATCGTTCGACCGTGTGACCGCGTGACCAAATATCGTTAGACCGTGTGACCAAATATCGTTCAACCGTGTGAGACCGCGTGACCAAATATCGTTCGACCGTGTGAGACCGTGTGACCAAATATAAATAATGTCAGCAAATATAAATAATGTCCGCATGGAGGCGGTCCCTCTTTTAATCAAAGATTTTAAATAATCAGCCTCCGCTGAGGACTTCTCTCACACTGGTTATTAATCGGCAGCGCCGACACCTCAAAACGAGGATTTCATTCAAACGTTATACACTTATCACCAACTTTTATTCTTTGAACAATGTCTTATCCTTATTTAATGTGTCGTGTTTTTACGCCAATAATTTCTCACCTCGTCAGATCACCGTCGCTCCACTCACATCTAAATTGTCCTAGTCTACCTATACAGATTTTGGTTTGTAACAACAGGCTCTGCTTACCTTTTTTTAATGAGGCCTCATGTGAGTAGGGAGAAGGCGGTCCTGCGAGGGCTCACCAGATGAAAATCCCCGGTCCTTTGTCCAATTCGTTATTCTCCGGTCCCAAGTCACCACAAAGACGCACGTTCGGGGTCACCACTTGTTAATGTTCAAAATCTTTGGGCGGACATGGAAGAGAATATCTGGATTCAGGAAGTTATAATAAAAATCAATTTAATAAAAGTTGGTAATACATATCAAATTATGCAGAGTATAAAAAAGTTTTCCTATTTCATTTTTTATATTTTTATGTCACGTTTTCTCCACTGGAAGGGAACCCGAGTGGGCACTTCATCAAGTTTTCTCCACTGGAAGGGAACCCTAGATGGCATTTCATCAAGTTTTCTCCACTGGAAAGGAACCCTTGAGGACATTTCATCAAGTTTTTCTCCACTGGAAGGGAACCCTCGATGGCATTTCATCAAGTTTTCTCCACTGGAAGGGGTCCCAAAGGGAAATTCATCAAGTTTTCTCCACTTGAAGGGAACCCTAGATGGCAGTTCATCAAGTTTTCTCCACTGGAAGGGAACCCGGGAGGGCACTTCATCACGTTTTCTCCACTGGAAAGGAACCCAAAGAGGGCACTGTTAATGTTCAAAATCTTTGGGTGGACTTGGAAGAAAATATCTGGATTCAGGAAGTTATAATAAAAATCAATTTAATAAAAGTTGGGAATACAGTGCATAATTCTCAGCTGAGTGAGCAATTGTCAGCTGAGGGTTCATAGGTCAACCGTGGTCCACAGACACTCAACAGAAGCCTGAAGAGAGTTACTGTCTGCGCATATTGACCTAAGAGAGCCTTGAACTGACCAGTACATTTGATAATATAGTCCAGTAAAAATGTGCATCGTCGCCTCTCATTGGCTCAGTTTTGTAGCGTGGATTTGGTTAAAGTTTTATGGTAGTATAATCAGCATTCAGATTGGTTGGTTGGTGCATTGCCTCCTCCAGGCTTACCGGCACTTAAAGTCATCTCTCAACCCTCTTGTAAAGTTGAGTTGTTTTATTGCCCTTTGTGTTGATCTTGGAGACTTCAGTGTCTTCATCTCCCTCTCCCTATATCATTCCATGCATACCTGAACTAAGTCTAAGTCAGAAACTCAATGTGGCTTTCTGTTATGTTACGCATACTCCTTGCCATAAGGTTCGCTATTCCTTATTAATTATCCTTTTTAAGTATCGTAATTTATACATAGACATTCCTCATTTACAAGTGTAAGTTATATTATATTATTACAACCTAACAGCATTTCAGCAAGTTTTCTCCCCTGAAAGGGAATCCTATAGGGCATTTCATCAAGTTTTCTCCACTGGATGGGAACCTCAAATGGCATTTCATTCATCTTTATCCACTAGAAGGGAATCCTAGATGGCTTATCATCAAGTTTTCTCCCCTGGAAGGGAAACCTAGATGGCATTTCATCAAGTTTTCTCCACTTGAAGGGAACCCTAGATGGCATTTCATCAAGTTTTTTCCACTTGAAGGGAACCCTAGATGGCATATGATCAAGTTTTTTCCCCTGGAAGGGAACCCGAGAGTGTACTACATCACGTTTTCTCTACTGGAAAGGAACCCTAGATGGCACCTCATCAAGTTGTCATCACTTGAAAGGAACCCAAGAGGGGACTTTATCAAGTTTTCTCCACTTGAATGTATTCCTAGATAGCATTTCATCAAGTTTTATCCACTGGAACGGAATCCTAGATGGCACTTCATCAAGTTTTCTCCACTGGAAAGGAACCTGAGAGGGCACTTCATCAAGTTTTCTCCACTTCAAGGGATTCCTAGATATTATTTCATCAAGTTTTCTCCACTGGAAGGGAACCCGACAGGGCACTTCATCAAGTTTTCTCCACTGAAAGGGAACCCTAGATTGTATTTCATCACATTTTCTCCACTGGAAGGGAACCCTAGATGGCATTTCATCTAGTTTTCTCCACTGGAAGGGAACCCTAGCAGGCTCTCCTAATCAAGTTTTCTCCACTTGAAGGGAACCCTATATGGCATATGATCAAGTTTTTTCCTCTGGAAGGGAACCCTAGATGGCAGTACATCACGTTTTCTCCCTTGAAAGGGAACAAGCGATGGCATTTCATTACATTTTCTCCACTAGACGCGAACCTTAGATGGCATTTCATCACATTGTCTCCACTGGGAGGGAACCCTAGATGGCATTACATCAAGTTTTCTCCACTGGAAGGGAACTTGAGAGGGCACTCCATCAAGTTTTCTCCACTTAAAGGGAACCCAAGATGGCACCTCATCAAGTTTTCTCCACTTAAAGGGAACCCGAGAGGGCACTTCATCAAGTTTTCTCCACTGGAAGGGAACCCATAAGGGCACTTCATCAAGTTTTCCACACTGGATGGGAACCTTAAATGACATTTCATCAAGTTGTCTCCCTTGAAAGGGATCCCGCGATGGCATTTCATCACGTTTTCTCCACTGGAAACGAAACCTAGATGCCATTTCATCACATTTACTCCACAGGGTGGGACCCCTAGATGCCATTTCATCACATTTACTCCACAGGGTGGGACCCCTAAATGGCATTTCATCCTAGAGGGCATTTCATTAAGTTTTATACACTGGAAGGTTACCCGAGAGGGCACTTCATCACATTTTTTCCACTGAAAAGGAATCCTAGAGGCATTTCCTCAAGTTTTCTCCACTGGATGAGAACCCTAAATGGCATTTCATCAAGTTTTCTCCACTGGAAGGGAATCCTATATGGGATTTCATCAAGTTTTCTCCACTGGAAGGGAACCCTAGATGGCATTTCATCAAGTTTTCTCCACTGGAACGGAACCCGAGAGTGTACTTCATCACGTTTTTGCCACTAGAATGGAATTCTCTAAAATAATAAAAATGAAATGCTTATGGGAAGTATTGGGAGTTGGAGGAAAAATATTCAAAACATTCAAATAAAACAATGAATGGGATTAACTGGTGAATGGGCACGAGTGGAATCATCTAAATGTGTTTAGTGTCTTCAGATGTCATGCAACCTTTTGACAATCAGAATAAATTAACTTTATTGTTCAAAGAGAAAACAGGATTGTTAATTATTCTGATATTTCTGACTTTTCCGACGGCACATGAATGCAGCAAGATGTGCGTGTAAGTGCGTGCGTGTATGTGCATGCGTGTATGTGCGTGCGTGTATGTGGGTGAGGTGAACGACAGTCACTTCTGCCCGCATGTTATTTTTCGGGTCTTCTGTATACGAGGCATTACGGTACGATTGTGTAAGAACTGACTTCAAAATAAGAGCAAAGTTCCGGTGAACGTGAGAGGACGTCACATTAATTCAATAAGTAATTCAATAAGTCTGTAAATACAGATACATTAATGAATTAAACCATTTCAAAATGAAAGCCCTAGAAAATCACATTTATGAGCGAATGTATCTCTAATTTCAGATTATATTTGAAAGGAAATGGTCCAAAATTACTTTAACTTCCGATTAAGAGTAAGACACCTCAAAGTGTCAGGTGGTCTACTATTAATCTGAAATGAAATTATGTGGGAATAAAAAAAAGAGTTAGCGTTCATAAAATGTATACTTTTTCACTCATTCATTTAGTTTAATTCATTAATGTATCTATTTACAGACGAATTGACTATTACGTTCGCCGGAACTTCGCTCTTATTTTGAAGTCAGTTCTTACGCTCGTACCGTAATGCCTCGTACACGCGCGCACTGAATAACACGGTGCGGGCTGGGCTGCAGTGAAGAACGCGTGTCGCCGAGGAGAGAAGACAGAACCGTTTTCTGGGGCTCTGAGGTGAGTTTGAGCTCCGGACCGATCAATCCGCTTTATTCCTCTCGCCCCCGGAGAGGAGCGCACGGGAACATGTAGCACCGGGCCTGTCGACCCCCTCCCCCACCCGGTCCCCTTTACGCACAGCGGGGGGGCCTGCAAAGCTGAGCCGGAGCAGGGTCCTTTCGCCACGAGGGGGGACATTAACGGATTTTATTTTTATTAACTGGTTTATTTTGGTGTGCGGGAGGGAGACGTGTCGTAGGAGAGGCCTTCCAGGACCCACGTCGACTAAACTAGGAAGTAGACATTTCCTTCTTTTTAGGGTTTATTTTTAAAGACTATAAACTTCACTCCCTTTTCGTTGAGACTCCGAGGACACGTGGGGAGGACACGTGGGGAGGACGAGAGTGAACGACGAAGTTGGTGGTAGACGTGTCGATGCTTGTTCGGAACACTCCCTTCAAGAAATACTTTGCAAAAACAGTTATTCTCGAAAACTGGAGCTCTGGGAAATACAGAAAACACATGAGCACCTGAACGCATCAGACGTGTATAATGTCCTCTAGACGTCTACACAGAGGACATATTTAATAAAAACATATTCATGTAAACCGTGTGAAGTGATCCACAGAGGAGACATTTACTCTCTCTCTCTCTCTCTCTCTCTCTCTCTCTCTCTCTGTCCAGTCGTTGCAGAGATGAACAGGACTATGGAGTGTTACAATTGTGGTGGCAATGGTCACATGGCGAGGGAATGTCAAAACGCTGGAGAGCAAAGACAAGTGAGAGGTCGCAGAGGAGGCAGAGGTGAGCCGGTATTACATTTTTATTTATTTTATTCTCTTGTAAATGGTTCAGCTGTTCCCCCAACAACAACAACAACAACAACAACACTAAGGTACGAGCCCCTGAGGTGCTGAAGTTCATGTACTTAGTTACTTTCTGCCTCTCAGCAGATGAATGAATGAATTTAGTTTCAGTACTTTGTGTTGAGTGATCTGGTTCAGTTAACGCCTGCTTTAATCAAACACCAACTTTCTTTACTAACACTTCTTACTTACAGTTTCCTATTCCATAACTCACATGTTACAAACACTTAACTAACCCATGACTAATACTTAACTACCACTTTACTAACCCTGACTACTACTGTACTAATACTTAACTACCAGGATGTAGATACGTTGCGATATTCATGCATGAAGCTGTTTAAAGTGATGTTAGAGGACCAGAGAGAAGCACCAAACTTTGAAACGTTGAACCAAACTGTGTCGTAATCGATGAATCGTCCCTGCAGCCTGTTATAACTGCGGCATGGAAGGTCACCTCGCCACAGACTGCCTCGATCCCAGGAAGGAGCCCAGGAATGAGCAGCGGAAATGCTACAAATGTGATAATGCCGGACACCTGGCCAGAGAATGCCCCAATGACTGTGAAAGGACTGATAATGGTGAGAACACACACACACACACACACACACACACACACACACACACACACACACACACACTCACTGTGCATAGTGTCCAACAGGACTTACTTTCTCTACTAACACATCACTAACACTCACTAACACTTTACTCTTCCATGGCTAACATGTAACACACTTAACTTACCCATTACTTACACTTAACTACCACCTAACTAATACTTCACTACCACTGTACTAATACTTAACTACCAGGATGTAGATGTAGACCAGAGAGAAGCACGTTGAACCAAACTGTGTCGTAATCAATGAATCGTCCCTGCAGTCTGTTATAACTGCAACATGGGAGGTCACATCGCCAGAGACTGCAAGGAGCCCAGGAAGGAGCGAGAGCAGATGCGAGACCAGAAGCGAGACCAGAATTGCTACAAATGTGGGACTCCTGGACACTTCGCCAGAGACTGCACCGATACCAACGACTGCACCGATGCCAACGGGCAGAATTGAGGTAAGCTAACAGCTGCAGATAAAGTAATAGCTGCAGGTAATCTAATTCTACAGGTAAACAAATACATCAGGTAAACTAACTGCAGTGGAGGTAAATGAAGCAAAGAAGTACAGTTTAGTTTATTTTGGAGCCGCTTCAGTGTGTTTTACTTGCTGGTTCTGCTGTGAAACCAGTGAAACTAGTGTTGGCTTTGCATATGTTTGCTGCAGGTGTGAGGAGATCGGCCATGTTGCGGGTGACTGCAGGAAGGCGCCGGAGTGAAACTGCTATACCTGTTGGAATTCGGGTCACCTGGCCAAGGAGTGCACCGCCTAGCCACCTCATCTCTTCCCTCTTTCTCTTTATTAATTTCCTGTGATCCTCTTCTTCTCATTGGCCCAGAGGCCTGTCAGTCAGCCTCACAGCAGCCAATCGGAGCAGGCGGAGGAAGGAGAAGGGACGGACACTTAAAAAAAGAAAAAAAGATAACTTTCCTCTGCATTTTTAAAAGACAAAACTGAATTTGGGTTTTTATTTTGGTGGCAGTGTCATAATGTGCAAAGCGTTGTTGAAGAATCCTTTCTGCCTGGTTTATTGGCTGAGAGAGTAGAGTGAAAAGTTTAGCTCCTCCACTCATCAAGGAGGTGTGTGGTGGTGTTGGGGGATTTTATGGAGGGTGAAGAAGTGTTATAAGTTTCTTTTTTTCAACGAAGGAATTAACTTTATTTTCTTGTTCTGGTCAAAACCCAGTTTGTTTAAAGAAATGTGATTGGCCCTGCCTCCAGGAAACAGCCAATCACCTCGCAGGTCTGGACCCGTTATTACCACACAGGGAAACGAATGAGCCAATCAGATCACAGCAGACAACAAAAGGAACGTTAATAATTCCTAATTTAAAGGTGCGTTTTGTTGCGTTTGGAACCAGACGGATCAACTCACCGATGAAGACAAAAACTAATATAAAAAAAACACAATTTTAAGTCTGGAGAGAATGTTTTCACAAGAAAATCCAAATGTTATTTTTGTATATCACTCAGAGCTACTGTAAAAATGTAATTTCTGTACTGCAGACTGTAAGTTAAACCTGACAATAAAAAACATGGAGGAAGAGGAAGATGATGGAGCAATCAATTTATTTCACAATTCAAGAAAAGTTCAGTTAGGATTTATTTAATACAACTGTAATTTACAGATGTTTCCTGAAAATAACTATTTTATGTTAGGAGGCTCATTTCTGTGGACCTTTTAACAAGACATTGTTCTTTATACACTACAGTTATTTATTCAAACATAAAAAGACAAGAATGAATCGGATTAAATTCTAGATTCAAAAGTTATAGATAAAATCAGGCTTGTTAAGAGTAATTTAGAGTAATTGAAAACTTTGATTTTAAGTTTAAAGTAAGACTCATGCCAAACTTTACAAATGTTTCCATAGTAATTGGGAACTCATTTGGGGAAAAGCAAAAGGACTGGTTCAGTTAAACACAGGTAAATATTCATTAACTATGTATTATGAATAAAAATAAACAATTTAAATATATATTTGATTTATTATGAATAAAACTATATTCCACATGGAACTTCCAAAAACTATCGACTTGACATATATCAAATTATGCAGAATATAAAAGAATGTTTTCCCATTTAATTTTTTTCAATCAAGTTTTCTCCACATGAAGGGAATCCTAGAGGGCATTTCATTAAGTTTTAATCACTGGAAGGGAATCCAGGATGGAATTTCATCAAGTTTTCTCCACTTGAAGGGAATCCTAGATTACATTTCATCAAGTTTTCTCCACTGGAAGGAAATCCGAGAGGGTATTTCATCAAGTTTTCTCCACTGGAAGGGAACCCTAGATGGCATTTTATCAAGTTTTCTCCACTTGAAGGGAATCCTAGTTGGCATTTCATCAAGTTTTCTCCACTGGAAGGAAATCCGAGAGGGCATTTCATCAAGTTTCAGCCACTGGAAGGGAACCCTAGAGGGCTGTGGTGGTGGGGCGTGGTTAGGCTCAGCTGCAGGGGGGAGTAGGGGAGTGGCTCAGGGAACGGTGCCAGGATGAGGCCTAACTGGCCTCAGCTGGGGGTAATTGTGTTTTCTCCCCAATATAAACGGCAGTAGGGACGAAGGAAGGAGGAGAGTGCGGGCACGGATTCTGCCGGAGCATCGGACCTACGACAGACAGACAAGCGGACACAGCAGGTGCGCTCAGGGGCGAGGCCGAGAGAGCGCACTGCAAAGACCGTATTAAATACAATAATAAAGCTCGGTAAACGAGATCCTGTCTTTGTGCTTGGGGGAAAACACCCACGGTAACACTAACCTGTTACACTGGCACCCAACGCGGGTTCCCCTTAAAATCAAGAGCACATGCAAGGTGGCGAGGAACACCCAGGTCTGCCGGCCCAGCCGATCGTCGCGCTGGGGCAGATGCTAGGGGGGATCGCAGCGATGCAGCGGGACCAAGTCGAGGCGAACCGCCAGTTCTTGGAGGCGCTCCAGGACCAGGCAGAGCGGCAAGGTCACGCCCTCAAACAGCTCGCCACCTGCACAGCTGCGGCTCCGCCGACGCCAAACCCCTCCCCATAAGGGGGGGTTGCCCTACACAAGATGACAGCGGCGGATGACGTGCAGTCCTTTTTGGAGACTTTTGAGGTGATGGCGGAGGCACGTGGCTGGCCGGCGGTGGAGTGGGCGATCCGTCTCCTGCCGCTTCTCACAAGGGAGGCGCAGACAGTGGCCCTGGGACTCCCCCCAGCAGCCCGGCACAGCTACACAGATGTGCGTAAGGCCGTGATGGATCGGCTGGGCCTGACCCCAGAGGACCTCCGCCGCAGGTTCCGCGAGGCCACGCTGGGGCCCGAGGACCGGTCCTTCGCTTACGCGCAGCGGCTGAGTGACGCCGCAGTCAGATGGCTGCAGCCGGGGAGCCCCAGAGGAGCGCAGGGGGTGGTGGAGAAGATCGTCCTGGAGCAGTTCGTGGGGGGGCTGCCAGCCAGAACGTCAGCGTGGGTCCGCTGCCACCGCCCCACGTCGCTGGAAACCGCCGTCACCCTGGCGGAGGACCACCTGGCGGTGCATCCCGGCAGTCAGGTGGACAACGGTCGGCCGCCGGCTCCATCCCGGCCGATGCCCGCCCCGCGGAGGAGGCTCCTGCCGCAGCAACTGGTGCGGCCCATACCGGCCCCGCGTTTGGCACCCCCACCCCGGCTCCCTGACTCTCCGACCCCAGCTAACACCGGCACCCTTCCCAGCCCACAGGGGGTCCTTCAAGCACCTGGGCAGGAGTGTTGGAGGTGCGGGCAGCCCGGACACTTCTGGAGGGAATGTCCACTGATGGAATTGGGCCAGGTGATCCGGGTTGCCGGCTCTCCAACACCCTCCCCAGGTCCAGGAGCGACGTACCGCATTCCGGTAAGAATCCAGGGGGGTACACATCAGGCGATGGTGGATTCGGGCTGTACGCAGTCTATGATCCACCAGAGCCTGGTTCGGTCCGGGGCATTGGTGGAGGCATTATGGGGGAAAATTCGGTGTGTGCATGGGGATGTTAACGAGTATCCCATAGTGTCAGTGGCGATTAGATACATGGGGAAAAAGCATAGTGTAAAGGTCGCGGTTAGCTCCCACCTTACGCACCCCCTGATCTTGGGAACAGATTGGCCGGGGTTTGACAGGTTAATGGGGCAGGCTGCGGGGGTGCGTTCACGGCAGACAGGGTCATGCCGGATGTGCGCTGTGCTCAGCGGCGACGCAAGGTCTTCCGACGCTGCAGACGGGGAGGGGGAACCACGGAGCTCGGTGGAGGCTCCACTCCATGGGGGATGTCGACTATGAGGTGGTGCGTTCTGACAGGGGCGGAGCTCTACAGATCTACCACCTCAACCTGCTAAAAGCGTGGAGAGAGGCGGAGTCTGTTTCTCTGGTGTCCGCGGTATCCGAGAGACAGGAGCTGGGGCCTGAGGCGCCAAAATCCACCAATCCGGTCTCGCTCCTTTGTGAAGACCATCTCTCCGGGACCCAGAGAACAAACATTGCCCAGTTGCAAGATCAGTTTGCTGACGTGTTCTCCCTGCTGCCAGGTCACACAAACCTCATAGAGCACCGAATTGAGACTCCTCCGGGTGTGGCGGTGCGGTCGCGTCCCTACAGGTTACCTGAACACAAAAGAAAAGTGGTTCAGAGGGAATTGGCTGCCATGCTGGAGATGGGGGTTAATAGAAGAGTCCAACAGTGCCTGGTGTAGCCCCATTGTTCTTGTGGTCAAGAAGGATGGGTCTATACGGTTCTGCATGGACTATCGCAGGGTGAACGACGTGTCACGTTTCGATGCGTACCCAATGCCCCGGGTCGACGAACTCCTGGACCGACTGGGCACTGCGCGTTTCTTTACGACACTGGATTTAACTAAGGGCTACTGGCAGATTCCTCTGTCGCCAGAGTCCAGGGAAAAGATGGCCTTCTCCACTCCGTATGGGTTATACCAATTCACCACACTTCCCTTTTTGTTGTTCGGGGCCCCAGCCACTTTCCAACGCCTCATGGACCGGGTGCTGCGTCCACGCGCTGCATATGCTGCCACGTACTTGGATAACGTGATCATCCACAGCACCACCTGGGCGGAGCATGTGCAGCGGGTGGGCGCGGTGCTGGAGTCCCTGAGGCAGGCGGGGCTCACCGCCAACCCAGGGAAGTGTGCAGTTGGACGGAGGGAGGTACGGTATCTGGGGTACCACTTGGCCGGCTGGCAGGTGCGCCTTCAGGTGGACAAGACCGCCGCTATCGCAGCCTGCCTGCGGCCCAAAACAAAAAAAGAGGTGAGGCGGTTTTTAGGGCTGGTGGGTTACTACAGGCATTTCATCCCAAATTTTGCAGATCTGACCAGCCCCTTGACCGACCTGACCCGGAAAGGTGCCTCAGATCCGGTCCAGTGGACGGAGCAGTGCCAGTTGGTGTTTGAGAGGGTAAAATAGCCTCTCTGTGGGGAGCCACTCCTTCATACACCTAACTTTACTCTTTCCTTTACTCTGCAGACTGATGCATCAAACAGGGGGCTGGGGGCTGTTTTGTCCCTGCAGGTTCGGGGGTTGACCACCCTGTCCTATACATCAGCCGCAAGCAATCGGAGAGGGAGGCCAGGTATAGCACGGTGGAGGAGTGCCTGGCCATCCGGTGGGTGGTCGACTCCCTGCGCTACTACCTCCTGGGACGCTCATTCACCCTCTGTTCGGACCACGCTCCGCTCCAGTGGCTCCACCGCATGAAAGATACCATCGCCCGGATCACTCGGTGGTATCTGGCTTTACAGCCTTTTAATTTCAAAGTGGTCCATAGGCCAGGGGCGCAGATGGTTGTGGCCGACTTCCTCTCCCGCTCGCACGGGGAGGGGAGAGTAGGTCAGGCCGGATGGCTCCCCGGCCTAAGTCGGGGCGGTGGGGGTATGTGGTGAGGTGGTGTGGTTAGACTCAGCTGCAGGGGGGGAGTAGGGGAGTGGCTCAGGGAACGGTGCCAGGATGAGGCCTAATTGGCCTCAGCTGGGGGTAATTGTGTTTTCTCCCCAATATAAACGTCAGTAGGGACGAAGGAAGGAGGAGAGAGCGGGGACGGATTCTGCCAGAGCATTGGACCTACGCCGCCATCATCCAGACAGACAAGCGGACGCAGCAGGTGCGCTCAGGGGCGAGGCCGAGAGCGCACTGCAAAGACCGTATTAAATGCAATAATAAAGCTCGGAAAAGGAGATCCTGTCTACAAGCGTCTTTGCGCTAGGGGGAAAACACCCACGGTAACACTAACCTGTTACAATGGCATTTCATAAAATTTTCTGTACTTGAAGGGAATCCTAGAGGGCATTTCATCAAGTTTTATCCACTGGAGGGGAACCATAGATGGCATTTCATCAAGTTGTCTCCACTGGAATCGAATCCTAGATGGCATTTCATCAAGTTGTCTCCACCTGAAGGGAACCCTAGATCAGCCAGATCAACTGGTCTGGCTGTGGGATCCACCATCACCCCTTAATGAAGATTTTAAAAAAATAGATATTTAAAATTAGCATCAATTCAAAAATCCTTTAAAAATATTTATTTAATACATTTTCAATAAAATATAAGTGTAAGTTCATAAGCTGAATTTTATATTCAATAGGCTATTCAATTTCATTATCCTAAAAACCCAGAGTCTCCCCCATATCAGGATGGTTTGACCCAACCTGGCACAAGCCACCTGTCAATCGCCGCCGCCTTGAAAAACTCAAACAATGAGTGGCTGAAACGTAGCAGCAATGCTGCTGAAAACATGGAGGACAAGAGCAAAACAAGTCGAAACCAGAGCCGGCAAAAAAGTCTGAGTAGACGACACTCCGCTGCATAAAAAAATCCCCTTCAAAATAAAACCACAGGATAAAAATAAATTAAAAATTAAAAAAATGTAATCCAATTTTTTTTGCCCAGGCAAAGGCCCGTGAAAACGGGTCCGCGACGACCCACCAGTTGAGAATCACTGCCCTAGATGACATTTCATCAAGTTTTCTCTACTTGAAGGGAACCCTAAATAGCATTTCATCAAGTTTCCTCCACATGAAGGGAAACCTAGATGGCATTTCATCACATTTTCACATCTGGTAGGGAACCCTAGATGGTATTTCATCAAGTTGTATCCACTGGAAGGGAACCTTAGATGGCATTTCATCAAGTTTTCTCCACTTCAAGGGAATCCTCAAGGGCATTTGATCACGTTTTCGTCACTAGAAGGGAATTCTCTCAAATAAAAAAAATGAAATGCTTAATGGAAGTATTGGGAGCTGGAGGAAAATGTTTAGAGTGGATTGTTCTTCCACTGGTTTATAAGTCTCATTACATTGCATGCAGTATTTAACAATAAATACATTCAAATAAAACAATGAGTGTGATTAACTGGTGAATGGGCACGAGGGGAATCATCTAAATGTGTTTAGTGTTTTCAGATGTCATGCAACCTTCTGACAATCAGAATAAATCAACTTCATTGTTCAGAGAGAAAACAGGAGCGTTAATTATTCTGATATTTCTGACTTTTCCGACGGCACGTGAATGCAGCAGGATGTGCGTGAGGTGAAAGACAGTCACGCTAGCCCGCCAGCCCGCATGTTGTTTTTCGATTCTTGTGTATACGAGGCATTACGGTACGAGCGTGTAAGAACTGACTTCAAAATAAGAGCAAAGTTCCGGTGAACGTGAGAGGACGTCACATTCATTCAATAAGTCATTCAATAAGTCTGTAAATACAGATACATTAATGAATTAAACCAAATGAATGAGTGAAACATTTACTATTAATTTAAAAAAATCATAATAACCACATGTATTTCAAGGAAAAATGTAATTTCCATTGTCTGAATACTTATACCACATATCGAAAGCATGCCACTTCGGAAGGTCCCTCTTCCAATATCAGGACATTCTGATGGTGAATTTAAAAATGAAAGCCCTAGAAAATCACATTCATGAGCCAATGTATCTCTAATTTCAGATTATATTTGAAAGGAAATGGTCCAAAATTACTAAATAATTTAACTTCCTATTAAGAGTAAGACACCTCAAAGTGTCACTCAGAGAGAATAACGACATTTCAAAATGAAAGACCTTTGAGGTGTCTTACTCTTAATCAGAAGCTAAATTAGTATGCAACAATGGACCATTTCCTTTTAAATCTAATCTGAATTCAGAGGTTATTTGGCTAATGACAGTGATTTGAAGTTAGCTCATGAAGGAGATTTTAAAGGGCTTTAATTTTGAAATCCAACATCAGAATGTCTTGCTTGTCTCTGACACATTCAGGTGGTCTACGATTAATCTGAAATGAAATTAGTTAGTAACTATGGACCATTTCCTTTTCGATCTAATCTGAAATAAAATACACATTTAACTCATGAATGTAATTTTCTAGGGTTTTCATTTTGAAATTCAACATCAGAATGCCCTGATATTGGAAGAGGTACCTTCTGAGGTGGCATGTTTTATATTAGGTATTTGTATTCACACAATGGAAATGACATTTTTCCTTGTAATACAGTTTGCATGTGGTAAGTTATCGTTCATAAAATATATAATTTTTCACTCATTCATTTAGTTTAATTCATTCATGTATCTATTTACAGACGAATTGACTATCACGTTCGCCGGAACTTCGCTCTTATTTTGAAGTCAGTTCTTACGCTCGTACCGTAATGCCTCGTACACGCGCGCACTGAATAACACGGTGCGGGCTGGGCTGCAGTGAAGAACGCGTGTCGCCGAGGAGAGAAGACAGAACCGTTTTCTGGGGCTCTGAGGTGAGTTTGAGCTCCGGACCGATCAATCCGCTTTATTCCTCTCGCCCCCGTATAGGAGCGCACGGGAACATGTAGCACCGGGCCTGTCGACCCCCTCCCCCACCCGGTCCCCTTTACGCACAGCGGGGGGGCCTGCAAAGCTGAGCCGGAGCAGAGTCCGTTCGCCACGAGGGGGGACATTAACGGATTTTATTTTTATTAACTGGTTTATTTTGGTGTGCGGGAGGGAGACGTGTCGTAGGAGAGGCCTTCCAGGACCCACGTCGACTAAACTAGGAAGTAGACATTTCCTTCTTTTTAGGGTTTATTTTTAAAGACTATAAACTTCACTCCCTTTTCGTTGAGACTCCGAGGACACGTGGGGAGGACACGTGGGGAGGACGAGAGTGAACGACGAAGTTGGTGGTAGACGTGTCGATGCTTGTTCGGAACACTCCCTTCAACAAATACTTTGCAAAAACAGTTATTCTCGAAAACTGGAGCTCTGGGAAATACAGAAAACACATGAGCACCTGAACGCATCAGACGTGTATAATGTCCTCTAGACGTCTACACAGAGGACATATTTAATAAAAACATATTCATGTAAACCGTGTGAAGTGATCCACAGAGGAGACATTTACTCTCTCTCTCTCTCTCTCTCTCTCTCTCTCTCTCTGTCCAGTCGTTGCAGAGATGAACAGGACTATGGAGTGTTACAATTGTGGTGGCAATGGTCACATGGCGAGGGAATGTCAAAACGCTGGAGAGCAAAGACAAGACAGAGGTCGCGGAGGAGGCAGAAGCAGAGGTGAGCCGGTATTACATTTGTATTTATTTTATTCTCTTGTAAATGGTTCAGCTGTTCCCCCAACAACAACAACAACAACAACACTAAGGTACGAGCCCCTGACGTGCTGAAGTTCATGTACTTAGTTACTTTCTGCCTCTCAGCAGATGAATGAATGAATTTAGTTTCAGTACTTTGTGTTGAGTGATCTGGTTCAGTTAACGCCTGCTTTAATAAACATTACACACACCTGTAATCAGTGTGTTTGTTTGTGTGTTTCAGATCTGTTCTGTTATCGCTGTGGGGATGCTGGACACATGGCCAGAGACTGTGACAAGACTGAAGACAGTGAGAGGACACACACACACACACACACACACACACACACACACACACACACACACACACTGTGCATAGTGTCCAACAGGACCAACTTTCTTTACTAATACTTTACTATTCCATGGCTAACATGTTACAAACACTTAACTTACACTTAACTGTCCCTGCAGCCTGTTATAATTGCCACATGGGAGGTCACATCTCCAGAGACTGCCCCGATCCCAGGCAGGAGCGAGAGCAGCGAAAATGCTACAAATGTGAAAATGCTGGACACCTGGCCAGAGACTGCCCCGACAGCACAGACTGTGGCGATTCCAGAGACTACTCCCGCAGTGGCCAAGAGCAGAGATGCTACAAATGTGGCAAGCCTGGACACATGGCCAGAGGCTGCCCCAATGCCGACTGTGGAAGGACTGAAGAAGGTGAGAGGACACACACACACACACACACACACACACACACACACACACACACACACACTCACTGTGCATAGTGTCCAACAGGACTTACTTTCTCTACTAACACATCACTAACACTTTACTCTTCCATGGCTAACATGTAACACACTTAACTTACCCATTACTTACACTTAACTACCACCTAACTAATACTTCACTACCACTGTACTAATACTTAACTACCAGGATGTAGATGTAGACCAGAGAGAAGCACGTTGAACCAAACTGTGTCGTAATCAATGAATCGTCCCTGCAGTCTGTTATAACTGCAACATGGGAGGTCACATCGCCAGAGACTGCAAGGAGCCCAAGAAGGAGCGAGAGCAGATGCGAGACCAGAAGCGAGACCAGAATTGCTACAAATGTGGGACTCCTGGACACTTCGCCAGAGACTGCACCGATACCAACGACTGCACCGATGCCAACGGGCAGAATTGAGGTAAGCTAACAGCTGCAGATAAAGTAACAGCTGCAGGTAATCTAATTCTACAAGTAAACAAATACATCAGGTAAACTAACTGCAGGGGAGGTAAATAAAGCAAAGAAGTACAGTTTAGTTTATTTTGGAGCCGCTTCAGTGTGTTTTACTTGCTGGTTCTGCTGTGAAACCAGTGAAACTAGTGTTGGCTTTGCATATGTTTGCTGCAGGTGTGAGGAGATCGGCCATGTTGCGGGTGACTGCAGGAAGGCGCCGGAGTGAAACTGCTATACCTGTTGGAATTCGGGTCACCTGGCCAAGGAGTGCACCGCCTAGCCACCTCATCTCTTCCCTCTTTCTCTTTATTAATTTCCTGTGATCCTCTTCTTCTCATTGGCCCAGAGGCCTGTCAGTCAGCCTCACAGCAGCCAATCGGAGCAGGCGGAGGAAGGAGAAGGGACGGACACTTAAAAAAAAAAACAACAACAAAAAATCTTTCCTCTGCATTTTTAAAAGACAAAACTGAATTTGGGTTTTTATTTTGGTGGCGGTATCATGATGTGCAAAGCAAAGTTTAGCTCCTCCCCTCATCAAGGAGGTTTGTGGTGTTGGGGGATTTTACGGAGGGTGAAGAAGTGTTATAAGTTTCTTTTTTTTCAATGAAGGAATTAACTTTATTTTCTTGTTCTAGTCAAAACCCAGTTTGTTTAAAGAAATGTAATTGGCCCTGCCTCCAGGAAACAGCCAATCACCTCGCAGGTCTGGACCCGTTATTACCACACAGGGAAACGAATGAGCCAATCAGATCACAGCAGACAACAAAAGGAACGTTAATAATTCCTAATTTAAAGGAGCGTTTTGTTGCGTTTGGAACCAGACGGATCGACTCACTGATGAAAACTAATTTAAAAAATTTAAGTCTGGAAAGAGAATGTTTTCACAAGAAAATCCAAATGTTATTTTTGTATATCACTCAGAGCTACTGTAAAAATGTAATTTGGTTGTACTGCAGAATGTAAGTTTAACCTGACAATAAAAAAACATGGAGGAAGAGGAAGATGATGGAGCAATCAATTTATTTCACAAGACAACAAAACAAGATAAGTTCAGTCAGGATTTATTTAATACATCTGTCATTTACAAATAATTACCAAGATGTTTCCTGAAAATATATATGAAATTATGCAGAAGATGAAAATGTTTTCTTATTTCATTTTTTATATTTATTTATTCATATTTTTCTTTTACATTTAGAATCAGAACCATCTCTCTATGAATGCATCGAAGAAACTTGACTCCAGTTTTAAGTTACTAAAAATTTTACACACACAATACAATTTACAGTAAGATAGAAGTAGACATATACTTTATTCAAAGATAGGTCAAATAAACAGACTAAAAAAAGGCACAATGACCAATAACATAAAGTGTCTATATACAAGTCAAGTGTCCCTGCAAATTGTAAACAAATATAAATAATGCAAAGAAATACATTTTGACGTGAATATTTGAATGTATTCTTTATTTTATTAATTTAAAATTATTTGGTTATCTTATATTATTTTAATTTTAATTTCCATTTTATATTTGTTTCTTTGCTATGTTTTCTATTTTAATTTTAATTTAGTTTGTATTCATGTTTATTTATATATATATATATATATATATATTTGTATAATGTTTAATTTGTTTATATATTCATCATATATTTATTGTAATTTTATTTTATTTATTTTATTTTCGATATTTGTGTGTTTATTTTTATTTTATTATTTTATTTTTTATTTTTTTATTTTTTTGTTGTCCGGAGGCGTGTGATTGACACTTCTCCAGTAGGTGGCAGTGACGGGCCGATAAACGCGTCACTGAACCGGAAGTGGGAGAAGAAGCCGCAGAAGTGCTTCCGGTTTGTGCGTTCGCTCGTGTGCGCATCGCTTTGAGGTCCCCTGACTTCGTCTTCTGCGCGAACGGATTCTTTTTAACGCATAACAAGCAGCAGCAGAAATGGTGAGCAGCGTTATTTAACATTGACACGCAGCTTTGAGCCTCGTTTAGATCCTAAATTAATTTATTCATAAACAATGTTGATAATAAGCGTGGCAGAGCTCTGGCAGTAACAGCCTTATGAATGGAGTCTGGTTCAGTCCAGGGTCTTAAAGTCAGTGCTGCTCAGTTAAATATGCGTTAGGTTCCGGTTTTTATTTATTAAACAATACAGTTTTCAGGTTCTAAACTATAGAGGTTAAACGTTTTAAATGCTTTTATTGAGAGAAAGATGTTATCTTTCAGTAAATCAAAAAATATATGTAAAAATAAAAATAAAAACTTAAAAGTTGAATAGCTAGTTTGCATAATTATCATGCAATTGACAGACGATGTTGATATTGGCATTGGTATCAGCTGACAAGGTGTGTTTATAAACAGGCAGTGGCACGGCCACCCTACTCACTGGACCTTCACATGTTAAATAAAAACACGAATATATGAACCTGTGTATTATTTGAATAGCTTAGTATTGAATGCACAATAACAAGATATGTTTATACATGGCACTAGGCCCAGTTCAATATAAAACACAAAGTTTTATATACAATATACATAGTAGGGGTCCCTGCTCCATCTCTATCAGTTTGGGGGTCCCTGCTCCATCTCTATCAGTTTGGGGGTCATTTATCTCATAACACCCTTTATCCAAACTAAATATTTACATCATGTGAAGTGTTTCATTGTGTTATAAATATTATATTTGGGATTGAACTGCTGATCAGTTTGATAGATAAATAAATCCCATAAAATATAATTTTAGTTGTATTTAATTCATAATACTGATTTAATTATATTGTATGTATGTTTGATGTTTCTTCATGTGTTATTATAACACGTGTCCTTTTCCACAGGCTCGTAACGCTGAGAAGGCCATGTAAGTATTTACGCTACTCTGTATATACTCTGTGTACTCTGTGTACTCTGTATTAGATGTAATATTTCCACATGCATATAATTACTTTTGGATATTTAATAATTCAATCAGCTGCTTTCATTAACATTTAGATTTTCTCTCGATGAATTGATGAATCCTTTGTTTTATTTAACATTTGAAAAACCAATAAATGTTTGAATAATTAGGTCATTCATCATCAGAATAGTTGTAGTTTAGTGTTTCGTCGATCTGTGGTTCTCCTGTCTTTAACTGTGGTTCTCCTGTCTTTAACTGTGTTCTCCTGTCTTTAACTGTGTTCTCCTGTCTTTAACTGTGTTCTCCTGACTTTAACTGTGGTTCTCCTGTCTTTAACTGTGGTTCTCCTGTGGTTCTCCTGTCTTTAACTGTGGTTCTCCGCTGTGTCTCTCAGGACGGCTCTGGCTCGCTTCAGACAGGCTCAGCTGGAGGAGGGAAAAGTCAAGGTCAGGTTCTACTCTGTGTTCTACAACATTAACTATTGTACCGTTTCTTCAGTACATCAAAGGGCGTGTTGAACACCATTCTAGCTTCACTGTAGCCTCAGAGCAGCTTCACTGTAGCCTCAGAGCAGCTTCACTGTAGCCTCAGAGCAGCTTCACTGTAGCCTCAGAGCAGCTTCACTGTAGCCTCACAGCAGCTTCACTGTAGCCTCACAGCAGCTTCACTGTAGCTTCACTGGGACCTCACAGCAGCTTCACTGTAGCCTCACAGCAGCTTCACTGTAGCCTCACCTGTTTTCACCTATATGATGATGTCCGCTGATGTTCACCTGTATGATGATGTTCACCTGTATGATGATGATCACCTGTATGATGATGATCACCTGTATGATGATGTTCACCTGTATGATGATGTTCACCTGTATGATGATGTCCACCTGTATGATGATGTTCACCTGTATGATGGTGATCACCTGTATGATGATGTTCACCTGTATGATGGTGTTCACCTGTATGATGATGTTCACCTGTATGATGATGTCCACCTGTATGATGATGTTCACCTGTATGATGAAGTTCACCTGTATGATGGTGATCACCTGTATGATGATGTTCACCTGTATGATGGTGTTCACCTGTATGATGGTGTTCACCTGTATGATGGTGATCACCTGTATGATGATGTTCACCTGTATGATGATGATCACCTGTCTGTAGGAGAGGAGACCTTTTCTGGCGTCAGAGTGTAATGAACTTCCGAAAGCAGAGAAATGGAGACGACAGGTAAACACTCTAGTATTCGCTCCACTTCCCGTAGTATCGTGTGTGTGTGTGTGTGTGTGTGTGTGTGTGTGTGTGTGTGTGTGTGTGTGTGTGTGTGTGTGTGTGTGTATGGAACCGGATTTCACGGTTAACGTGTATAAATTTCTATTATTTCTTTTTTGTGTGTGTGTCAGATCATCAGTGAGATCTCAAAGAAGGTGGCTCAGATCCAGAATGGTGAGTGTGTGTGTGTATATATATATGTATGTATGTATATATGTGTATATATATATATATATATATATATGTGTGTATATATGTATATATGTGTGTGTGTATATATATATATATATGTGTGTGTGTATATATATATATGTATATATGTGTGTATATATATATATGTATATATGTGTGTGTATATATATATATGTATATATGTGTGTATATA